>QLOS01001808.1:0-12302 GCA_003313725.1 Russula sp. MG48 | reverse complement strand
CATGGCGGTGCGCTCTGTGGCATTCATGGAACGTAGCTGGGAGATGAGGTCTGATTGGGACGTTTGGCTGGCACTATCTTCTGGCGCGATGCTGGGGGCGGCTTCTGTCTCTGTTACCCTTGCTTTGGGTGGTGGTGGTCCTCGTCGTCCCGGCTTCCTACCGCACTGGTACGCCCGGTGGCCCACTTCCTTGCAGTAGAAGCATTTTCGCTCGTCCATGAGCTTCTTCTTTTCTGCGACGGTTAGCGGTCCTCCTAAGCGGTTGGCATCAACCTCCATGGGGATGGGGATGTTGTTTCGGCTGGGCCGGGCTGGTGGGGTGGCTCTGGGGATGAAGCGGGGTCGTGGTATAAAGCGCGGGGGGTTGGGGTTCGGTCCCAACATTGCTGTTTTTCGGGCCGTTCTCTGGATCTCCTTGCGTGCTGCTTCCTTCCACCCTTCAATCGTTGTGGGGACCGTGTCCCTGTCGAGGATTTTGAGCGCTATTCCTCGGCGCAAACCTTTGGTGAAGAGGTCTAGCGTCCCTCGTTCGTTTAGGGACCATCCTGATGCAAGGACGTAATGGTCGAAGCTGGCGATGTATCCGTCAATATCATCCCCTTGCATACGCAGCTCTGTGAGCTTTCTGTAGGCTTCTTGTTCTTTGGCAGTGTCAGTGAATGCCCTTTTGAAGCTGTCCTCGAATTCCGTCCACAGGACTTCGTCTGTGTGCGCGATGGGGTTGATCTGCCTGGTGACTTTGTTGTTGAGGGCTTTCATCTGGGCATCGCCCCAATCGTCGACTTTTGGTCCTCTGATGAGGGATATGGCGAGGGCCACGCGGTTATAAGGGATGGTGACATTTTCTGAGGTACTGTGGAGGATCCTGTAAATGTTGAACTCCCTGAGGAAGTTGTCGCTTTTACTATGATCTCCTTCGAAGGTGGTGGGCTTATTTCCCGTTGCTCCGTTGTCATTTCTTGGTGGGGCGACTGCGGCCATTACTGGAGCTGCTGGAGGTGCTGGTGGCTGTGGTTGTTGGAGGATGGGTGGTGGTGCGGTTGGCTGAGCTGCTGCGTGGGCGATTTGTAGGAGCTGGGGTGTTTCTTGGGTTTCTGGGAGGAGTGGGTGTGCTCCCTGCAGCGTGGCTACGTTTTGGAGTCCTGTGCTAATGAATTCTTCGAGTGGCGAGATGGTCTGGGGGATTGGCGTGGGCTCTTCCCCTTCGCTGGCACTGTGGAAGGTTGAGGAGGCGCGGCCTGGGCTAGCTGGATCTACAGCGATGGGTTCTGGGGATTCTGGTTTGAGCGAGCTATGTCCTAGCCCGGTCTCGTTGGCGTGTTCAAATTCTAGGACCTCGCTTGCACGCGTCCAGTACTCTCCTCGGTCGTAGGTTATAAGGTACCAGTCGTTGTTGAGGTACTCGATGGGCCTTTCTCTGATGCCTAGTGGGGTAAAGAGGCGAATGTGGTAGCACCAGTAATCGTCTGTGTCGTTCCTTCTCCAATGGGCTTCTCCCTTGATGTAGTCTGGAAGATCGTCCTCTCTCCTGATAGGTACTCTTGTCCTATGTCCTTGGGAGAGCGCGAGTCTGATTTCTTCCAGGGTTGCTTATGAGGGGAGAGGGAAGCCTGCCGTTTCGAAGAAGGCGGTACAGATAAAGTTTAGCTCCTGCGCGAAGCTTTCTAGCTCGCGAATGAGCTGGTCTAGGAGGCGGTGGTGGTGGTTGGGTCCTCTGTCACAGAGGAGGTAGCAGTCGCGACTGTGGCGGAGCGCGTCACCTCTGGCTTGGTCTAGCAGGTTTTGCGTGAATTCTATGGCGTCGCAGAGGGCGTCCGGCGTGATTTCCCTTACTCCAATCAATCCGCGTTGTCTAGCAGACTCCAGGGCGTTAGTGAGAGCTCAAGGATTGTGAGGGCAGCTTCTAGCAGGTTAAATTCTCCTTGCCACTCTTGGTCGATGTGGCAGAAGACGTCTCTTTCAATGCAGAGGGAGAGGTGCACTTCTGTGGCTCCTCCTTGGCAGGTATGGTGGCAAACAGCGTTGTGGTTGTAGATGGCGACGTCCAAGTAGGATCTCCAACGTTCTATGTGGAGGCGGCGTCTGGCGAGTTCCTGAAGGCGTTCAGCAAAGGCAGCGTCGTCCAGGGCGGTTTCCGTGGACGTGATGAAGGAAGCTTGACTTATGTTACGGCTCGAGGGGCCGTGAGCACGACTTGTGCAACTAGGCGTGAGGCAAGGGTAAACACGTGCGAGGGCAACGAGCACATGATCCTGAGCAGGACACTTTTAGTGGTCTCGATGACGGAGTAGAACGGCTAAGTCACAGGCGCTTGTGACTTCCAGGTTCAAAGCTAAGTCGTTGCAGCCGACTTAGAGAGGCGTGAGAGTAAAACAGGGTAGTGCTAAGCGAGCACTAAGGCAGAGGCGAGGCAGGAAGGCAGTGGGAGCGTCTTAGAGCGGCAAGCTCAGAGAGTCGAAGCAAGGTCAGGTCTCGATTAGGAAACTAAGTCAAGCTTAAGGCTTGACTGGTGCAAAGGGGGCTCCTTATATAGGGAGCTACATGGGGCACGTGCTAACTACTACCTGAGTCATAACGAGGGTAGTGAGTCAGTCCAAGATCCGGAGCTAAGTATAGTAGTGGAGCGATGGCCACATCGCTCCACATGAGTCACACGCGCTCCACAGGTGTCATATCGTACAGTAAGCAGATGGGAGTCAGTTCGAGTCACGTACAGAGTGAGGGTAAGCATATGGACGTAAACACAAGGAAAGACGGTCCGCAGTCCATAAGGGAGATCGTAACATTTTCGTCTATATGGATGACATCCTCATCGCCACGCCCCTGGACTACGCCCTACATCGACAAATCATCCATGAACTCCTAGATGTCCTGGAAGAAGGATCTTTCTTCCTTAAACCGCAGAAGTGCCTCTTCGAGCAACGAAGGGTCGAATATTTAGGACTTGTAATCGATGGGGAATCGCTACGCATCGAATCCAGCAAACTGAAGGGAATCAAGGAGTGGCCCCGCACCCTCACCAGCGTTAAGCAACTGCGATCCACGCTAGGAGTACTAGGATATCAGCGCCCTTTCATCCCAGGCTTCGCAGAAATCGCCCGCCCACTCACCAGTCTGCTAAAGAAAGGGACCCCCTTCGTCTGGACAGACGAATGCTCAGCCGCCGTGGACAAGCTCATCCACATCGTTACCAGCGACCCCGTCCTCTGGCAACCCAGCCCAGCACGACCGTACGAACTCGAAGTAGACGCCTCCCAAAACGCCACAGGAGCCATCCTGTACCAGTGTGACCCCCAAGGACGGTGCAGGCTGGTAGGATATGACTCCAAGACGTTCACTGCGGCGGAGCGCAACTATCCCATCTGGGACAGAGAGTTCCTAGCCATCATTCAAGGGCTAGAACACTGGCGCCACCTCCTTATGGGCGCACAACACCAGGTCCTTGTCATCACAGACCACAAGAACCTCCAATACTACAGATCCCCCCAGAAAATCAACCGAAGGATCGCCCGCTACATCCTCATGCTAGGGGACTACGACATCACCTTAGTCCACCGCCCGGGAGCAACCAACAAAGCTGATGCCCTCTCCCGCCGCCCAGACTTCGATAGCGCAGGGAGCGATAATGAAGATGTCATCGCCCTGCCCCCACACCTCTTCGCTAACGCCGCAACCGCTGTAGATCTGGAAGATCGCACCCTGATGGCCCAGAAAGATCACCAATCCACGCTCGCCACATGGGCCTCCACCTACCCCCTGGAACGCCGTCCCGGAGGAGGGTGGTGGCACGCCGACCGCCTGGCTGTCGTGGCAGACAACGACCTTAGGAGGGGGGTAATTTCCCTCTACCATGACTCAACAACAGCCGGACACCCGGGCATCCTAAAAACATGCCTCCTCATCGCCAAGGACTACTGGTGGCCCAATATGAAACAGACGGTCCTTGCCTACGTCAAAGGGTGTGCCACCTGTCAAGCCACCAAAGCCAACACCACAAAGCCAACGCCACCCCTCATGCCCATCACAACCAACCCAACCGCTCTGCCATTCGAGACAGTCGCCCTCGACCTTATCGTCAAACTGCCCCCATCAGATGGCTTTGACTCCATCCTCACAGTAACGGACCACGACTGCTCGAAAGCCGCCATTTTCATCCCCTGCAGAGAGTCCATGACGGCCCCAGAAATCGCCACACTCTATGCCAAGAACATCTTCCCCCACTACGGCATTCCCCGGAGAATCATCAGCGACAGAGGGACACACTTCGCCTCACACTTTCCAAGAGAACTCTGCAAGTCCCTCGGAATAGAACAGAATATCAGCACAGCCTACCACCCCCAGACAGATGGCCAGTCCGAGCGCACCAACCAATGGCTAGAACAGTACCTCCGCATATATGTCAACCACCAGCAGAACAACTGGGCCTCGCTCCTACCAATCGCCCAGTATGTCCACAACGCCTGGCCCAGCAGCACCACCAAGCAAGCGCCCTTTCAACTCCTCATGGGCCACGTACCACGCGCCCACCAGCCACAAAGATCCAAGAAAATGCCAACACTCCAAGAACGCCTGGACCGCATCCAAGAAGGCCGGCAATCAGCGCAGACCGCCATCACCAACGCCCAGACCCTTATCAGCTCCAGAAAGGGAGCGCGATTTAGGCCATTTGCCCAAGGACAAAAGGTCTGGCTCGAAGGAAAGAACATCCACATCACCCAACCAAGCGCGAAACTCGCTCAGCGACGCTACGGTCCCTTCGCTATCACCAGAGTCCTCTCCCCAGTAGTGTACCAGCTCGCCATCCCCCCACAGTGGAGGCTACGCCGCGTCCATGATGTCTTCCACGCCAGCCTCCTCACCCCATACATAGAAACCAGCGAACATGGCCCGAACTTCACGGAACCGCCTCCTGACGTCATAGATGGAGAAGCAGAGTACGAAGTCGAGGCCATTCTGGAATACCGCCGATTCGGAAGAACAAAACAGCCACAGTACCGAGTCAGATGGAAAGGGTACTCCGCAGCAGAAGACACGTGGGAACCTCGGGCGAACTTGAAACACTCCATGAACCTAGTCCGCCAGTTCCACCGAGATAACCCCGCAGCGATAAGAAAAGCCTATATAAGACACGCCCTAACCGCCCTCAGAGCGCCATCCCCCTCTCTCGCCTTCTCTACTCCCAGCTCGCCCCCACCTGCTTACTCCACACTTATGTCTGCCAATGGCTCGCCGAAAGACCAACAGTCCGCCCTCCAAGTCATCAACATCGCCGCCCCAGCGTCGCCGCCCCCGACAGAGCCCAGGACCGAGGATGACCACTCGCAGCACCGCCCAGCAACGCCATTCGCCGCCTGCATATTCACCGTCAGCGACAGCAGCTCCAGCGACGACGATGATAGCAATGGAGCAAGTGGACCAGATTCTGGACGAGATTCTCCTGCTCGTGGCAGCACATCTGCCCCCAGCCTCCACTCCGCCCCTGACCTCTCAGACCACCCACTCAGCTCAGACAACTTCTGCGGAGTCTGCAACGCCCCCGTCCAGATCAGCGACGGCCACGATACCTGGAGTGCCTCCCCCGTTGCGAGCCTCCCCTCAGCGCCTGCCAACCCCTCAGTATCTGCCGCTTCGCTCCCCCAGGCTGGACTTCATACACCAGCGCCAACAGACCCCCACTTCAGGGGCGCGCTGCCCGTCGGAGCCACCGTCTTTTCCGTACTTCCATCTGCTGACAACGACCTTGCCTGCGCCGTCCACTTTCTGCCACCGGCAGAGGTCCCTGCCCCCTCGTATTCTAGCTGACGCAGCTACGCAGACGTCGCCGCCACCCCTGCCGGTCAAAGAGGAGTCGCCACCGCCTCAGCAGCTCCACGCACCCATGGTAACAGCGGCGGAAACCCAGGCCATGGTCAGCAGAACAATGCGCTCAGCTACGATGGTTATCTCCTGCGATGGCATCGACTTGTCGACAACGCAGGTGAGCGGGACAATATCCTTGTCCCCGATCACAACAACAGACTAGTCCCCACCACCTTCTATGCCCACTTCCCCTGCCTTGCCGAGCCCCTCGTCCTGGGACGTCTGACGATGATGTCCCCCATCTATGCTGAGCCCCTCCATGCTAAACCCCGTCCCGACGCTCACCTCGCTAACATAGACAACTGGGACATGACCACGCTGGAGGGCGACCACCAGTACCGCCACCATGTAGACTGCCTCATCGAGGGCCTCAACGATGTCGGCGTCGTCGCGGAGGTCCACCGCTACCGCCATCTCATTCATAAGCTCCACGCCCAGGTCGAGCACGAGTACCACCATCTTCTGGGCACCCCGCAGAGCCGCGCCGATTATACCGCCCTCCAGCTGGATCGGGACGCTGACCTAGTACGCCGCCGCCACATGCTGAGGGACCAGCTGCGTGTCGTCGAAGTGCGTCTCCACGACGCAGCCGTCAACTCGCGCATTGGGCCCAAGCTGGACCAGATCCTCGCGCGACCCATCCTCCCCTCCATGTCCTACTGGCTGCGGCCTTGCCCCGCCACTCATCAGACCGACGTCGTCGCCCAGCTGCCCGTCCATCAGGTTTCCTACGAAAAACTTGTCATGACCGGTACAAGACGGTACCGGCTGGTACCGTCTTGTACCGGTCATGAAAAGTCAAAAAGTGACAAGTTAAAAAGCCAGGTCTAAATATTGAGAAGTCCCATGTTTTTGGATTCAACCAGTTGCAGCAAGTTGAAAGTGGGTGAAAGCTCAAATGACGGAAACCCAAAACAAAATGAATTTGAATTTGCCAGATCTAGACAGGTATCCCACACTACTGCCACAGGTACTCCATGGATATCCCCGGGCCACGCTCTACTAGATTCCCACGCCCAAACTAGATTCCTGGTTTCTCACACTAGATTCCCGACCTCATACTAGATTCTCAATATCCCACGCTCCCCTCCATTCTCGGGTAATGGGACAGGTTTTCACATTCAGCAAAACAAAATATATTATATTTTCATCCAGCACAAAATATATTATATAGTAATCTAAATTGCTTCGCCGCCGGCGGATGTGTGCTTTGATACGCGTCGGCACTGGCGGGCGTTGCTCGCTGCGCCGGGGTGTTAATGGTCGGGCACTCGAATACGCGTCGGCGCGCCGGGGCGTTGCTCGCTGCGCCTGTTCTGCTCGCTGCGCCGGGGTGTTGCTCGCTGCACCTGCTCTGCTCGCAATACCTGCTCGTCAAGGGGAGGCGCCGGCGCGTTGACGGTCAAGCACTCGAATATGGCTGGTACCGGCACGGAGACAGGTAAAGGTTCCAGGACTGGCACTAGTAGCGACAGATCGAGGAGGCGGTGGCTGTGAATGCGGGGTTGGGATTTAGCATTATATCAGTTTACTAGCATTCACTTCGCGACGAACCTTATGCGCCATTCATTTGGTGGCAGACATAAGCATAAGTAAGGAAAAACGAAGGACCAACCGTACACATTTCGACACACATAATAGAACCCTGCAAAAGGGAACAAGAAAAACAAAAAAAGCCCGCACCAGCGTTAACACCGTCAACAACCCCCACATCATCTCCCAATGCCCCAGCATCAGGCGCAACCTGCGCAGGCGCAGCATCAGTCTTTGCATTGGGAGCGGATGCAAGCATGTCCTTAGCAAAGTAGTATCTCAGGTGCCGGGACTGGGCCTTATCATAGGGGTATGATCAGCTTGTTAAAACTATGGGGTGAAAATACCAGGGAAAAGTTAGGTTCAGAGTACTTGAGCACAGTCTTATTCTTCAGCCCTGGATTTGTCTGCACAACCGTTGGGTTCTGCAGCGAAAGCGGGGGGGGCGCCGTTGGCTGACTAGATACGGGAGTTGGCGTGACAGATGATGAAGGCGGCGCAGCTGTCAAGCCAGAGATTACAGGTGGGGTTACAGCAGGCGGAGGGAACGGAGAGACCATACCAGGGGCGCGGTGGGAAAGGCGACATCCTGCCTGGAGAAAGGGAAAAACCTGGTAGGATAGGGAAACCAGGCGGAAGTGGAAGCAGGTCAATATAATAGATGCGTAAAAGATAAGGTTGTAAAGGCGTACCAGGAGGCATGCCTGGCACGCCCGGGAGCGGCAGCGGCGGCGGGAAGGGAGGCACTCCCAGGAAAGCGCCTGGAGGCGGTGGCAGGTCAGCAAAAGCGGGACACAGATCACCCTCACCGTGCAAAAATCATGCTAGGCGCACCTGGGGGAATCACCGGCATAGGCAGAACTGGAATGGGAGGGGTTAGTGTCAGGGGAGCTATGTCTGGAGAGTGGCAACATACACGGCGCTCTGGTTATCAGCAGCGGGCGCGGGCGCAGGGGTTCCAAAAAAATGAAAGGAGTGTCATGGACGTCTGACGTCTGAAAGCCCGACTGGACGAGGAATGTTCGAGTTGATGGTTCATGATGATCTCGATCGACCGTTCGACCAGTTCGAGTCGACCTAAAGCGGCGGGTTGGTCACAGCTCACAGGTGACAAATTTGTGACCCGTACATTAAGTGATATGCCTTGATGTCAAAGTATTATGACATTTGCTGGCTATTTATTTAGTTTACTTATTGACAGTGGTTGTGACCCCCATAGATAAGTAATATGATTATTGGTAACTATGACAAAAATTCATGACTATGGTGGTCAATATGATTGTTCACGAAGTATGCACGATACACATCCAAAGAATCAGAGAAATGTAACTCGTCAGGTACAAATGATGACCCAAAAACAGGAAGAAGATGAGCGGCTCGGGCAATACAGTCAAGATGAACGATGGCGAGCGTTTGCCGTCCATTGCCTTGGAACTCCGGCCTCACTACCCACATTCCGGTGTCCTCATCTGGTTCATCCCAAGGGATAAACCGCTTGACAAGGGCGCACGAGTAGCTCCTTCTTTCAAATGAAAAGGAAAAAAACAGCAGGACACGCCCAATCACCATGCCCTGCATACCACCTCCTCCTGCGTCTGTCTCAATGAAGACAGTGTCACGTCGAGCGTACTCGTCACACCAATTTGGGCTAGAATGAATCCTTTCCCGATACATGCCACCTGTGCCGCAGAGGTCACTAGGGGCATAAAACCGGGCAACTGCTGAATGGTACACAGAAATGCGTCCATGAAAAACGGGACAGTGATTAAGGGGAATACCATCCGGCGAAATGCTTGCACCAGGGTTTAGCTCTTTGTACAAGAAGCGGCGGAGAAGCTCCGGGAATCGGGGTTGTTCAATATGAGCTGCCAGCACCTCAATTGAGTTTGGGTAACCTCGTACTGTAGATAGAACGATTACATTTAAACTGAACAACGCAAACATGTTACGCACCAGGTTGCCGAGCTAGCTCGGTGAAGGAGAGAGTCTTTGGCCCAGCAGCAGGACCGTTGTCGTCGTTGTCGTCGTCGCCGTCAGTATTAGCCACACCCCTTGGCTGAGGCTCTCCACCCGCATGAATCATGGCAGTATACGCTGCTGCACTTCCGTCCATCATACCAAGCTCTGAAAATGCTCTCCGTGCTGCAGCAAGCTTATCTAGCCTGCGGAGTGTCTGTAGCATCTGTACGAGGGCATTGAAATGGTTCGAACGCCGCCAAGGCTCCTTGACTGCTTTTATATGTTTTGATTCTGTAATCGAGGAGCAAAGCCCGTTTGGGGACCCAAAAAGGCGAATTGAGCGAACGTAGTGGAGTAGCGAATGTTGTCAGGGCAGCGAAATGAAGTCCCCTTTCACACCGGCAGTGCCGACAAAGAACTCTCGATAATGGTGAAAATGGTCCAGAGCATTCTGTAGTTCATCGAGGGCATCTGATGTAATGGCATTGCGGCGTGCAATATAGCAGAAATTGAGAAACGCAGAGAGGCATTTGACGACCTCTGATGGCACATGGCCGGCAATGGCAGCGAGGTAGACCTGTGAGGCCAAACCAGATAATTAGTATGGCTAATTAATCATGATATGTGAAACTGACCTTCATGAGTGCTTTTGAATCATCACCGGTCCATTGTGCAAAGTCGCGGCCATCTGGAAAGCGTCGAAGCCCTGGAAATGTGGGGACGGCAGAAATACTCATAACAGGTTAATTCACTTAATGATCGGACGCAAGTGAAAAAGAAAAACATACCGATGATCAATATCCGCAATAATCTCATTTCCTTGGGTCTCCCCATGCACTTCCAATAGGTATTCATTCACCCACATAACGATGTGGTCCTTGAATGTCCCTTTGATTACCTGGTGGAGGAGATCTGGTGATAATAATTCATGAATGTCGGCACGGGGAAAATCGGAGGTGAACGGCTGTAGAGATAGGCTCAGAGAGCTATGCATGCAATAAACATGAAGGACTTACCACGATATCCGCACGAACACCAAAGTCAGTCCATAAAGTACCTGGGTCCCAGTTATTAACTAAGAATTCGGTCTTTTTATGGTTCCGCAGACGGGCATTGCCCGCATCCAAATTTTCGGGATTTGTGTCACACCTATACAGGGCTCAGTGACGCCACAAGCAAATACAATGGGAATAGTTACTTTGGGCACCAACCTTGTACGATGGCAGCCAGCCAAACCTGCTCTGGGTAATCGGCGATGTAAGGTCCGAGCCCATATATGGCTCGGCGGAAATGACCATCGGGACATTGGAGAACCTCTGGTGTGGTCATCCCAGCCTTTAGGGGCCAGAAAACACATGCTAGACAAGCGTGGTACATTTGCCTGCAGAAGACCTGATATTTTTGACTTTTCCGGTGGTTCTTGGTGGCTATGGTTTGATCCCGTTCAAATTGGTAACTCATTCAACACAAATTGAAGACTTACTTTTTGGTATTGGAAGAAACGCAACAGGGAGTAAGGCATTGCCATGAGCTCTCCGAGCAATATTGGTCAGATTTCCTGGAGACATATATACAGTGTTACGCTCAGCCTTGGGCGTTCTAAGCGACTTGCTTATCGGTGACTTGGTTCAGCCCAAGTCCTGCTTCGTGGTAGTGCTGCGTGCACTGTGGACGTTTGGATTAGGTTCTTCCCTTGTTTGCAATGGCACAAGGCGTAGGCCAACAGAGGTGCACTAGTGCACAAGTGGCGCAAGTACAGTGGAGTGCACAAGCGCAAGGGTTTCAAGACCAAGGGTTCCCTGAATACAAGGGAGGAGAAGGAGGGATAGAGCAAAGAGCGGAGTGTACTGGTGGTCCTTGAAGGTCTGTTCTGGTTCGTTCTAACCTTGGGGTGCTTCCCACAGCAGGGATTTCCAAGGTTCAATAGGCTGTATATCCAAGAGGTCGAGTCTGTCTCTACATGACAGAAATGCGTACTACTTATAGTAAACCAGTCAGGCCCCTATCAACAGGGACGCGTAAGTGTCAGGGCATAGGGCCCATGTCGTCATAAGAGTCCAGAGCACACGCCATAAGGGCGCGGCAGCGTTCTAGTTCAATCTGATGGACGCGCGTACAGTTATGATGTCAAGGGTCAGTCCAGAGGTCCAATCAGCTAAGAGTCCGTTATCGTAAGGACGCGCGGCCTGCATCCACGCCGGAACACGTCTGCACTACACCCTAGGACCTAGGGAACACGCCTTCAGCGTGCTGTGATGTGCCGAGGTGATGTGCTGCACGCCTGCACCTGCAGGTGCCATGTGGGTACCACAACCATGCGCTCGTAGCATGAGGCTAGGAGCTCCTTCCTAATCAGTCCAAATCAATGTCCATACCAATGTCCGTAGTGTAGCCAGTCTGCATTCAATGTAGGGCCTCCCAGGGAGGTCCTGATTCCATCCTTGTCTTGTCAGGTAACCAGCCGCAAGTCCCAGAGACTGCGTAATGGCTGGGTCAGTGCGCAAAGGCAGCGCGATCGTAACATACAGGGTGATATTCTTGGTGACCCGTCGCAACGGTTACTGTAGTTTTGTCACTTCCGGCAACAACAGGTACAAACATTGACCCATGAGTTGATTCATCCTCCGCAATTGCATTCTACATCGAATGTCATATTAGTAGATAAAGGTTTAGACTATTTCTGCAACGTACCGCCTGGGTCCAAGCCCAATCCCCAGACATTAGATTGGACCATGTACGCTGGCCATTGGTATCAAACTGCCGGTATGGAGTGAGGTTGATGCCGTCCTTAAACTGAGTAGTTCCCATTTGATGATGGAGGACTTGACGTGTATCTCGCACACATAGCTCATATGTCTGCGTCATCCATCTCGGAGGAGTACCCTGCAGACGTGGACCTTCATATCGGATCTTATATACCTTCCACGGAGAGTCACCTTGCTGTATAGCAT
>QLOS01001807.1:0-15341 GCA_003313725.1 Russula sp. MG48 | reverse complement strand
CATTCTAGAATACCGCCGATTTGGAAGAACCAAACAGCCACAGTACCGAGTCAGGTGGAAAGGGTACTCCGCAGCAGAAGACACGTGGGAACCTCGGGCAAACTTGAAACACTCCATGAACCTAGTCCGCCAGTTCCACCGAGAAAACCCCGCCGCAATAAGAGAAGCCTATATAAGACATGCCTTGACCGCTCTCAAAGCCCCATCCCCTTCTCTTGCCTCCACCACTCCCAGCTCGCCCCCACCTACTTACTCATCGCTCATGTCCGCCGATGGCTTGCCACAAAACCAACAGTCTCCCCTCCAAGTCATCAACATCGCCGCCCCTGCGTCGCCGTCCCCGACGGAGCCCGGGACCGAGAATGACCACCCGCAGCACCGCCCCGCAACGCCCTTCGCCGCCCGCATATTCACCATCACTGACAGCAGCTCCAGCGACGATGACAGCAATGGAGCAAGCGGACCAAATTCTGGACGAGATTCTCCTGCTCGTGGCAGCACATCCGCCCCCAGCCTCCACTCCGCCCCAGACTTCTCAGACCACCCGCTCAGCTCAGACAACTTCTGTGGAGTCTGTAACGCCCCCGTCCAGATCGACGACGGCCATGCTACCTGGAGCGCCTCCCCCGTCTCGAGCCTCCCCTCAGCGCCTGCCAACCCCGCAGTACCTACCGCTCCGCTCCCCCAGGCTGGACTTCGTTCGTCAGCGCCAGCAGACCCCCGCTTCAGGGCTGCGCCGCCCATCGGAGCCACCGTCTTTTCCGTACTTCCATCTGCCGACAACGACCTTGCCTGCGCCGTCCACTTTCTGCCACCGACAGAGGTCCCTGCCCCCGCGTACTCTAGTGGCCGACGCAGCTACGCAAACGTCGCCGCCACCCCCGTCGGTCAAGGAGGAATCGCCGCCGCAGCAGCTCCACGCACCGATGGTAACTGCGGCGGAAACCCAGGCCATGGTCAGTCGGACAACGCGCTCGGCTACAATGGTTATCTCCTGCGATGGCATAGACTTGTCGACAACGCAGGTGAGCGGGACAATATCCTTGTCCCCAATCACAACAACAGACTAGTCCCCGCCACCTTCTACGCCCACTTTACCCGCCTCGCCGAGCCCCTTGTCCTGGGACGTCTGACGACGACGTCCCCCATCTACGCTGAGCCCCTCTACGCTAAGCCCCGCCCAGATGCTCACCTCCCCGACATAGACGACTGGGACCTTGCCGCGCTGGAAGGCAACCACCAGTACCGCCACCATGTGGACTGCCTCATCGAAGGCCTCAATGACGCCGGCGTTGCCGCAGAAGTCCATCGCTACCGCCACCTCGTCCACAAGCTCCACCACCAGATCGAGCAGGAGTACCACCACCTCCTGGGCACCCCTCAGCGCCGCGCCGATTACACCGCCCTCCAGCTGGATCGGGATGCTGACCTAGTACGCCGCCGCCACGCGCTCAGGGACCAGCTGCGTGTCGTCGAAATGCGCCTTCACGATGCGGCCGTCAACTCGCGCATCGGGCCCAAGCTGGACCAGATCCTCGCGCGCCCCATCCTCCCCTCCATGTCCTACTGGTTACGGGGTCGCCCTGCCACCCATCAGACCGACGTCGTCGCCACGCTCCCCGTCCACGTCCCGCCCCATGTCCACTTCATGCACGAGCGCCCCCTCCCTGTCCGCGAACGCGTCGTCCACATGCTGCGCCGCAAACGCCCCTGCCCGCCTGAGTCCTCCCCCGACGCCAACGACGCCGGCCGCGCCTTGACCGGTGAGCCCGCCACCTCTGACTAACAGCGTGGCAGCTGTCCCTTAGGGGAGGGCGTACTGTTACGATCTCCCTCACGGACTGCGGACCGCTCTCGTCTTCTGTGCTTACGCCCCTATGCTTACCTTTACCCGCCTGTGACTCGTACTGACTCCAGTCTGCTTACTGTACGATATGACGCCTGTGGGGCATGCGTGACTCATGTGGAGCGATGTGGCCATCACTCCACTACTATACTCAGCTCCGGACCCTGGACTGACTCACTACCCTCGTTATGACTCAGGTAGTAGTTAGCACGTGCTCCCTTGTAGCTCCCTATATAAGGAGCCCCCTTTGCGCCAGTCAAGCCTTAAGCTTGACTTAGTTTCTTAATCGAGACCTGACCTCGCTTCGACTCTTAAGCTTGCCGCTTTAAGACACTCCCACTGCCTTCCTGTCCCTGCTCTGCCTTAGTGCTCATCCAGCACTATCTTGCCTCACTCTCACGCCCTTCTAAGTCGGCTGCAACGACTTAGCTTTGAACCTTGAAGTCACAAGCGCCCGTGACTTAACCGTTCTACTCCGAAGAGTCTGTTTTACTCTTACGTCACCGAGACCACTGAAAGCGTCTCGCTCGGGACCACATGCTCATTGCTCTCGCACGTGTTCGCTCTTGCCACACGCCTAGTTGCACAAGTCGTGCCCACGGCCCCTCGAGCCGTAACAGCTCTGCTGGGGCAAATGGATTAACTCTAGCGATGTCTGTGTACATCTGGCCGACTGCAAGGGCAAAATGTGGTGGGGCAATGGTGTGGGTGCTCATGACTTGCACTGGGTCTATTTCTTCTTCGATTGGGCTTGGGTCCCTAACTTCTTGGCATGCTGCACCTTCTAGCACTCCTCCTACCGCTGATGTGAAGGCAGTAGTGTTGTCTCCCAAGTTTTCTGACTCCTGTGGTTCCCCTAGCACTGGGAAGCGAGTCTTCACGTTTGCGTACGCAAAGTGTTTGTTAGTTTTGTTGTCGTATGCAACTTCGTACCAGGCACCTGCTACGTGGTGTACTGGGTATGCTCCAACCTTGGTTCATCCAGGAAGGAGGGCAAGGAAGTAGTGTCCTGTCCACAGGATTGTTCCTTCAAAGTGTGTCGATTCTGTTCCTTCGTGCAGGAAAAGGACTCTCTGGTCGTCTTTCTTATCATCCTGCACACAGACAGAGAGCGTGAATGGTTTAAACTTGTGTTCTATGGGTGAATCCACAGTGGCACTCGGGCCTGTGGCCTCTGGTTGACTGGGTAAGTCTGTTCTAATGTCACACCCACCAAGTGAGCATACCTCCACAGGCAAAGGAGGGGGTGTAGGTGATGCTGGTGACTGAGGCCTCGAAGGTAGGAGGTCTGTATACCTGTTGTGCGCAGGTGTACTCTTGTGACGTCTAATAGAGAGCTTTCCCTTGCCTTTGAGCATGCGCTAGGGCTCTACAAGGGGTGAGCGAAGTCTGGCAATCGACCAGAGGAACTGTGGTTTACAAGTGAAGGAAGAGGACCGTTCACAAGCTGAGATTACAAGAGAACAGACTTAAGGTCTGTCCTAGGCGAACTGGGCAATATAAGTACATGAGGGCATGACTCATAGGGAGTCAGAACGAGTCATGGTGCCCCTAGGACACCGCTACTAGTACACAGTCATCTGGAGTCATTGTACAGTATGAGTCAGTAAGTGCCGAGGCAGCGCATGTGCAGAGGCGTGCAAATGTAGCACTAGTGGATGCGTGTTGGACCCGACAGCCCATCAGGCCATGTGGCAAGCATACAGAGCGAGATAGGGAGGCATAGGCGGAGTCACGGGCTGTAGGGGCCTGGCAGTCCATAGGCGAAGCGCAGAGAGTGGTAGGCAGTAAAAATGGAAAGAAATAAGGCGTACAGTGAAGCGGGAGCATAACAGTAGAGGTGTCTTTTTCCATGTGTACCTCCACAGTGGGAGCAGACCCTGCATTAGTGGTGCTGCCAGTGGTGGTAGTGGCATCAGGGAGTGAAGTTGTTTGGCTGGATGGGTCTTCGCCAAGTGCAGTACCAAATGACCTCTTGAGCCTTGTTTGGACTGACTTTGCTTGCAGATGTTCCTCCCGTAGATATAGTTTGAGTTCAGCAAGATTCAAAAGAGCCTTGTTACCAAGGCGGGTCTGTAACTTGGTGAGAATGGTGCCAAAGATGCTCCAAAGGCATTCAACTGAAGCAGAGTTGGGGCAAATGGAAAGGATATGATGTGCCAATCAAGCAAGTGGCATCAATGGATGATTTGGATGGGATATAGCATCCCAGACCTCAAGTGGATTGAGCTTTGTACCCTGATATAAAGAGTTGTCAGAGGCAGGTACTATTGAGGGCGCAGCGTGGTTTGTTGACATACCTCTTTCTCAGCTGACAATTGCATGCCATGCATGAAATTATGCATGGCTTGGAAGTCCCCCGATCCATTCATGTAAGCCTTATACTCAGTGTAAAGCTCAGCAGGTGGGTTCTCATAGTAGAATCGCTTCCAAAGGCGGTGGAGGAGGTTATAGAGGCCAGCTACCATTGAGAAAGGGGCAGTGTGGAAGGGCCTTGCTTTGTGAAAGGGATTTAGCAGGATTCCAGCAATAAAGACATCCTGATCTGTCTTCAACCACCGCCGCTCAATGCTCTCCAAGATCGCATCATGAGCTCTAATGTCCTCCGCCTCAAGGAGCTTTGAATATTGAATATATAAAAATGCAAATGTGATCAGAATGATATCAACACGAGCACTGTCAGCTTGTGTTATGTTCGAAGCAATGGCAAGGGGCTCAAGAAAATTTTTGATTCTGTGTGATGGTTAGAGTGGAGATGAGTTAGGGCCCTTCCATATTTAAACATAATATACCTTGCAAGTGCATGCCAAAATGCACTGTTCTTTATAACAGCAATATTCTTTTGTGAACAGTCACGCGCAGACGCATCCCCAAGAAGTAGCTGCTGGTTTCTCAGCTCAAGTTTCTCATCGTTTTCAACAAGAATCTGCAAGGAGAGTCGGATTTCAAGAAGGCAGTGGTATGCAAGATAGTGCGCAGTCCAACGCGTCAGGACAGCATGAATGACAGCAAGGATGCATAGGGAATTTGTCAGCTGGACATCATGGAGTAGGGCCAGGACATAAGTTTTGCCTCAAAGCCAGCCAATAAGCTCAGTTGCTTTGTCAGTGTACTGCAGGAACTCTGCATCACTCTTGAAAAAATCACCTACTATGAGGTTGGTCTGCAGATGGAGAAGGAATGAGTGGCAAACACACGTGCAGCTTACTCAACTTACCTGATGGCCGAAACAGTCTGGTGTAACAAGGTGTGGGTGCTTTCTGCGTGCCATTTTACACCCCTTGAGAGCCTCACCCCCAGCATCTGAAGAGATGGCAACAACTATGATGCCCCAGTTCACTTCTAAGTCGGCAATAACCTCCTCCAGCTCACGGAAGAGATTTTCTGCCGTCTTGCATTCTCCTGATGTGTCATGGACCCGGACAACATGGTTCTTGTTACGGCTCAAGGGGCCGTCAGCACGACTTGTGCAACTGGGTGCGGGTGAGAGTGAACACGTGCGAGGGCAACAAGCATGTGGTCCTGAGCGAGACACTTCTGGTGGTCTCGATGACGCAAGAGTAAAGCAGGTCTTCAGAGTAGAACAGCTAAGTCACAGGCACTTGTGACTTTGAGGTTCAAAGCTAAGTCTTTGCAGCAGACCTAGAAGGGCGTGGGAGTGAAGCAGGATAGTGCTGAGCGAGCACTAAAGGCAAGAGGGCGAAGAAGGGCGTCTTAGAGTGGCGAGCTCAAGAGAAGCAAGGTCAGGTCTCGATTGCGAAACTAAGTCAAGCTTAAGGCTTGACTGGCGTAAAGAGGGCTCCTTATATAGGAGCTACAGGCTGTCATGTGTCTACTACTACCTGAGTCATAACGAGGGTAGTGGAGTAGTCCAAGATCTGGTGCTAAGTATAGTAGTGGAGCGATGGCCACATTGCTCCACATGAGTCACACATGCTCCATATGAGTCATATTGTACAGTAAGCAGCCAGGAGTCAAGATGAGTCATGTACGCAGGAAAGGTAAGCATAGGGGCGTAATCAACTAGGAAAACAGTCCGCACCGTCCATAAGGGAGATCGTAACAGTACACCCTCCCCTAAGGGACAGCTACCATGCTGTTAGTCCGAAGTGGTGGGCTCACCGGTCAAGGCACGGCCAGCGTCGTTAGCATCGGGGGAAGATTCAGGTGGGCAGGGGCGCTTGCGTCTCAGCATGTGAATGACGCGTTCGCGAACAGGGAGGCGGTGCTCATGCATGAAGTGGACATGAGGCGGGACGTGGACAGGGAGCTGGGCGACAGCGTCGGTCTGGTGAGTAGTGGGGCGGCCTCGCAGCCAATAAGACATGGAGGGAAGGATGGGGCGCATGAGGATTTGGTCCAACTTGGGCCCGATGCGTGAGTTGATGGCGGTGTCATGAAGGCACACCTCGACAACACGTAATTCGTTTCGAAGTGCATGGCGGCGGCATACTAAGTCGGCGTCCCTGTCGAGCTGGAGGGCAGTGTAGTTGGCACGACGCTGAGGGGTTCCCAGGAGGTGGTGATACTCCTGCTCGACCTGGTGGTGTAGTTTGTGGACGATGGTGCGGTAGCGGTGGACCTCGGCGGTGACACCGGCGTCGTCGAGGCTTTCGAGGAGGCGATCCACATGGTGGTGGAATTGATGATTACCCTCCAGGGTGGTCATGTCCCAGTCATCTATGTCTGGGAGGTGAGCATCGGGGCAAGGCTTAGCGTGGAGGGGCTCAGTGTAAATGGGGGACGTCATTGTGAGGTGTCCCAGGACGAGGGGTTCAGCGAGGCGGGTGAAGTGGGCATAGAAGGTGGCAGGGACTAGTCTGTTGTTGTGATCGGGGACAAGGATATTGTCCTGCTCACCTGCGTTGTCAATAAGTCGATTCCATCGCAGGAGATAACCATCGTAGCCGAGCGAGTTGCTCGACTGACCATGGCCTGGACTTCCACTGCTGATACCGTGGGTGCGTGAAGCTGTTGAGGAGGTGGCGACTCCTCCTTGACCGATGGGGGTGGCGGCGACATTTGCGTAGCTGCGTCGGCTAGAGTACGTGGGGGCAGGGATGCCTGCCGGCGGCAGAAAGCTGATGGTGCAGGCAAGGTTGTTGTCGGCAGATGGAAGTATGGAAGAGACAGTGGCTCCGATGGGCGGCGCAGTCCTGAAGTGGGGGTCGGTTGGCGTGAGCATATGAAGTCCACCCTGGGTGGACGGAGTGGCAGGTACCGAGGGGTTGGCAGGCACTGAGGAGAGGCTCGAGACGGGGGAGGCGCTCCAGGTGGCATGGCCGTCGTCAATCTGGACAGGGGCGTTACAGACTCCGCAGAAGTTGTCCGAGCTGAGTGGGTGGTCTGAGAGGTCGGGGGCGGAGTGGAGGCTGGGGGCAGATGCGCTGCCATGAGCAGGAGAACTTCATCCAGAAGTTGGTCCACTTGCTCCATTACTGTCATTGTTGCTGCTGGAGTTGCTGTCGCTGATGGTGAATATGCGGGCAGCGAAGGGGGTTGGTGCATGTGGCTGCGGGTGGTCATCCTGGGGCCCAGACTCCGTTGGCGAGGGTGATGGCGGGGCGGTGATGTTAACGACTTGGAGGTGGGACTGTTGGTCTTTCGGCAAGCCATTGTTGGACATGAGTGAGGAGTAAGCGGGTGGGGGCGAGCTGTTGAGAGAGAGGGATGGCGTTTTGAGGGTGGCTAGGGCGTGTCTTATATAGGCTTTTCTTATCGCGGTGGGGTTTTCTCGGTGGAACTGGTGGACTAAGTTCATGGAGTGTTTCAGGTTTGTCCGAGGTTCCCATGTATCTTCTGCTGCGGAGTATCCTTTCCATCTGACTCGATATTGCGGTTGCTTTGTTCTTCCAAATCGGCGGTATTCTAGAATGGCCTCGACTTCGTACTCTGCTTCTCCATCTATGACGTCAGGAGGTGGTTCTGTGAAGTTCGGGCCGTGTTCTTTGGTTTCTATGTATGCAGTGAGGAGGCTGGCATGGAAGACATTGTGGACACGGCGTAGCTTCCATTGTGGGGGAATGGCGAGCTGGTACACTACTGGGGAGAGGACTCTGGTGATCGTGAAGGGGCCATAGCGTCTTTGAGCAAGTTTCGCGCTTGGCTGTGTGATGTGGATGTGCTTCCCTTCAAGCCAGACTTTCTGCCCTTGGGCGAATGGCTTAAATCGCACTCCCTTCCTGGAGCTGATAAGGGCCTGGGCATTGGTGATGGTGGTCTGTGCTGATTGCTGGCTTTCCTGGATACGGTCTAGGTGTTCTTGGAGTGTTGGCATTTTCTCGGATCTTTGTGGCTGGTGAGCGCGTGGTACATGCCCCATAAGGAGCTGGAATGGTGCTTGTTTGGTGGTGCTGCTGGGCCAGGCGTTGTGGACATATTGGGCGATTGGTAGGAGTGCGGCCCAGTTGCTCTGCTGGTGATTAATGTAGATGCGAAGGTACTGTTCCAGCCATTGGTTAGTTCGCTCGGACTGGCCATCGGTCTGGGGGTGGTATGCGGTGCTGATATTCTGTTCTATGCCCAAGGACTTGCAGAGTTCTTTAGGGAAGTGCGAGGTGAAGTGCATTCCCCTGTCGCTGATGATTTTTTGGGGAATGCCATAGTGGGGGAAGATGTTCTTGGTGTAGAGTGTGGCAATTTCTGGGGTGGTCATGGATTCTCTGCAAGGGATGAAGACGGCAGCTTTGGAGCAGTCGTGATCCGTGACTGTGAGGATGGAGTCGAAGCCTTCCGATGGGGGCAGTTTGATGATGAGATCAAGGGCAACTGTTTCGAATGGCAGGGCGGTTGGGTTGGTTGTGATAGGTACCAGAGGCGGTGTTGGCTTGGTGGTGTTGGCTTTGGTGGCTTGGCAGGTGGCACATCCTTTGACATAGGCGAGGACTGTCTGTTTCATGTTAGGCCACCAGTAGTCTTTGGCAATTAGGAGGCAGGTTTTCAGTATTCCCGGGTGTCCGGTGGTTGCTGAGTCATGGTAGAGGGAAATTACCCCCCTCCTAAGGTCGTTGTCTGCCACGACAACCAGGCAATCGGCGTGCCACCATCCCCCTCCCAGGCGTCATTCCAGGGGGTAAGTGGAGGCCCAGGTGGCCAGTGTGGATTGGTGGCTTTGTTGGGTAGCTAGGGTACATTCTTCCAGGTCTATGGCCATTGCTGCGTTGGCAAAGAGGTGTGGTGGTAGGGCAATGATGTCTTCATTGTCATTTCCCGCGCTGTCGAAGTCTGGATGGCGTGAGAGGGCGTCGGCTTTGTTGGTTGCCCCAGGGCGATGGACTAGTGTCACGTGGTAGTCTCCTAGGGTCAAGATGTAATGGGCGATTCGTCTATTGATTTTCTGGGGCGATCGGTAGTATTGGAGGTTCTTGTGGTCTGTAATGACGAGAACCTGGTGCTGCGCACCCATGAGGAGGTGGTGCCAGTGTTCGAGGCCTCGGACTATGGCCAGGAATTCCCTGTCCCAGATGGGGTAGTTACGCTCTGTCACGGTGAATGTTTTGGAGTCATATTGTTACGATCGCGCTGCCTTTGCGCACTGACCCAGCCATTACGCGGTCTCTGAGACTTGCGGCTGGTTACCTGACAAGACAAGGATGGAATCAGGACCTCCCCGGGAGGCCCTACATTGAATGCAGACCAGCTACACTACGGACATTGGTATGGACACTGAACTGGACTGATTAGGAAGGAGCTCCTAGCCTCATGCTACGAGCGCATGGTTGTGGTACCCACATGGCACCTGCAGGTGCAGGCGTGCAGCACATCACCTCGGCTCATCACAGCACGCTGAAGGCGTGTTCCCTAGGTCCTAGGGTGTAGTGCAGACGTGTTCCGGCGTGGATGCGGGCCGCGCGCCCTTACGATAATGGTTTCTTAGCTGATTGGACACTTGGACTGACCCTTGACATCATACTGTACGTGCATCCATCAGATTGAACTAGAACGCGGCCACGCCCTTATGGCGCGTGCTCTGGACTCTTATAACGACATGGGCCCTATGCCCTGACACTTACGCGTCCCTCTTAATAGGGGCCTGACCGGTTTACTATAAGTAGTACGTATTTCTGTCATGTAGCAGACAGACTCAACCTCTTGGCTTTCAGCCTACAGAACTTAACAATACAGCCTACTGAACCTTGGAAATCCCTGCAGTGGGAAGCACCCCAAGGTTAGAATGAACCAGAACAGACCTTCAAGGACCACCAGTACACTCCGCTCTTTGCTCTATCCTTCTTTCTCCTCCCTTGTATTCAGGGAACTCTTGGTCTTGAACCCCTCGCGCTTGTGCACTCATTTGTGCCTGTGCCACCTGTGCATTAGTGCACCTCTGTTGGCCTACATCTTGTGCCATTGCAAACAAGAGAAGAACCTTATCCAAACGTCCACAGTGCACACAGCACTACCACGAAGCAGGACTTGGGCTGAACCAAGTCACCGATAAGCAAGTCGCTTAGAACGCCCAAGGCTGAGCGTAACACATATCCCACCAGTCTGTGGCGTCCTTGGGGGTCGTATTGGTACAGGATGGCTCCTGTGGCGTTCTGGGATGTGTCTACTTCAAGCTCATAGGGTCGCGCGGGGCTTGGTTGCCAGAGGACTGGGTCACTAGTGACGATGTCAATGAGCTTGTCTACCGCGGCTGTGCATTCATCCGTCCAGATGAAGGGGGTCCCCTTTTTCAGTAAGTTGGTGAGGGGGTGCACAATTTCTGCGAACCCTGGGATGAAGGGGCGTTGGTAGCCTAGGACCCCTAGTGTGGAGCGCAGTTGTTTGATACTGGTAAGGGTGCGGGGCCATTCCTTGATTCCCCGTAGTTTGCTAGATTCGATGCATAGGGACTCTCCGTCAATAACGAGCCCTAAGTATTCCACTCTTCGCTGTTCGAAGAGGCACTTTTGTGGTTTGAGGAAGAAGGATCCTTCCTCTAGTATGTCCAGGAGTTCATGGACGATCTGGCAGTGCAAGGCGTGGTCTAGGGGTGTCGCCACCAGGATATCGTCCATGTATACAAAGATCATTCTGGGGTACTTGAGTTTCAGTGGGCGGAGTAGTCTGTCCATGACTCGTTGGAAGGTGCTGGGGGCATTGCATTGCCCAAAGAGCATTACGCGCGGTTCGAATAGTCCCTGTGGCATTTTGAAGGTGGCTTTCCATTGATCCCCTTCCTTGATGCAGACATTATGGTATCCCCAGCGAATGTCAAACTTGGTAAATAGGGCGCAGCCCTCCAGGTCTCTTGTGAGGATGTTGATGTCGGGTAAGGGGTAGACGTCTCAGATCGTCCAGCTGTTTAACGTGCGGTAGTCTTGGACGGGGTGGAGGGATCCATCCTTCTTTTTGATAAAGAAGAAGGGTGCGGCATAGGGAGATTTTGACAACTGGATGTACCCCTTATCAAGCTGTTCCCTGATCCAGGCATCGGCGGCAATTAGTTCCTTGGGGTTGAGGGGGTAGACCTTGCAGTCTAACATTGCTGGGGCATCTGGTTTGAGATTGATGGCGTGATCATCCTTGTGGCTTGGGGGGAAGTGCTGTGCTTCTTTCTCTGAAAAGACTCTCCAGTGGCGTGCATACTCCCTTGGCACGTCTGCGGCAGTGGGGGCTGTTTGTTCTTGATGGGCCCTGATAGCCCATTCTTGCGCGATGTTAGTCCGATTGATCTGGAGGACGAGGGTATCCCCTTCCTCCCATCCTGTCGCATCGAGGGCATGGCCTAGCATCTGGGCGTAGCGTAATAGGGTTCTTGGTTGCTCTGGCGCCTGCTTCTGGGTTGGTGCGAGTGAGATTGGTCCTTCCTGGATGGATCGCGTTGTCCAATTGATGCTGGGATTGAATGCATGGAGCCAGGGGAAGCCTAAGATGGTTCTATTGCATCCTAGATTGGCCCAGTAGAAGCGCTGGACGTGCTTCTTGTTTCCTTGCTTGATCAAAAGGTTGCTGTATGTGGTGATATGTCCGCTGCAGTTTTCCAATCCATCCACATTATATAGCAGGCGAGGTTGGGGGAGTCTATGTGGCATAAGGTGAAGTCTTTTGGCAGTTTTCTGGTCGATGAAGTTGTCTGTGGCGCCGCTGTCTACTAGCGCCTTTTCTGCAGCCTTCCCATGTATGTTTGAAAATGTAAACTTGGCATTGACACTATTTCGATTCGAGACATACATGGTACAAATTCGCGAAGCTTGATCCCAGGCTGATAGATCAAGCCGCTTTAAAAATCCAGATCCTCTTCTATAATCTGATCAAACATAGCTGTTCACTCGGTGGCATTCATGGAACGTAGCTGGGAAATGAGGTCTGTCTGTGTCATCTGACTGGCGCTGTCTTCTGGGCCAATGCTGGGAGCGACTTGGCTTTCTATTTCAACTGTTCTGGCTCTGGGTGGGGGTGGCCTGCGGCGTCTGGGCTTCTTGCTACATTGGTTTGCGCGGTGTCCCACTTCTTTGCAGAAGAAGCACCTTCATTCGTCCATGAGCTTCTTCTTTTCTGCGTCGGTTAGTGGTCCTCCCATGCGGCTGACATCCACTTCCATGGGGACAGGACTGTTGCTCCTTCTGGGTTGAGCAGGAGCAGGGGTATTTCTTGGGACGAAACGAGGGTGTGGTATGAAGCGCGGGGTGAAGCGTGGCGTGTTGGGGCTGGGTCCCAGCATTGCTATTTTGCATGCCATCCTCTGGATTTCCTTACGTGCTGCCTCCTTCCATCCTTCGATCGTTGTCGGGACCATGTCTCTGTCAAGGATTTTGAGTGCTATTCCTTGGCGTAGACCTTTCGTAAAGAGGTCCAAGGTTCCTCGCTCATTTGGGGACCATCCTGAGGCCAGGACATAGTGGTCGAAGCTGGCGATGTACCCGTCGATGTCATCTCCTTGCATGCGCAACTCCGTAAGCTTCCTGTAGGCTTCCTGCTCCTTGGCCGTGTCTAAGGCGTGACACGGGTTTTTGCTGATTTGCTTTCCCACGGCCCCTGGAAGGTCCAGTTTTGGACGAAATTCTTAGTTGAGGAGTGAAACTGATAGAGAATTGATTGAGCTATATCTCCACCAAATCTCAACCAATTTGGATGATTATTGGTGTGTCAGGAAGCAAAATACTGTGGAAAATCGTGCAGTTCCTCAACCCGCACGGTTTTTCGCGGTGTTTTGCTTCCTGACACACCAATAATCATCCAAATCGGTTGAGATTTGGTGGAGATATAGCTCAATCAATTCTCTATCAGTTTCACTCCTCAACTAAGAATTTCGTCCAAAACTGGACCTTCCAGGGACCGTGGGAAAAATTTTAAGCCAAAACCCGTGTCACGCCCTAGCCGTGTCGGTAAAGGCCCGCTTGAAGCTGTCTTCGAATTCCATCCACAGGACTTCGTCTGTGCGCGCAATAGGGTTGATTTGTCTGGCAACTTTGTTGTTGAGGGCTTTCATCTGGGCATCGCCCCAGTCATCAACCTTGGGTCCCCTAATGAGGGATATGGCGAGGGCTACACGGTTATAGGGAATGGTGACATTTTCTGAGGTGCTATGGAGGATTCTGTAGATGTTAAACTCTCTGAGGAAGTTGTTGCTCTTGCTTCGGTCTCCTTCGAAGGTAGTAGGTTTGTTTCCAGTAGCGCCATTGTCATTTCTAGGTGGGGCAACTGCAGCCATGGCTGGGGGTGCTGGCACTGGTGGTTGTGGCTGTTGGAGGATGGGAGGGGGCGCAGTTGGGTGTGCTGCTGCATGGGCAATTTGCAGGAGCTGGGGCATCTCTTGGGTTTCTTGCTGGAGTGGGTGTGTCCCTTGTAGTGTTGCTACGTCCTGGAGTCCGGTGCTGATGAACTCCTCTAGTGGCGAGATAGTTTGTGGTACTGGTGTGGGTTCTTCCCCTTCACTGGCACTGTGAAAGGCAGATGAGGCATGGGTGGGGCTGGCTGGATCGACGCTGATTGGTTCTGGGGAATCTGGTTTAAGCAAGCTGTGTCCTAGTCCTGTTTTGTTGGCATGTTCTAGTTCTAGGATCTCTTCTGCTCGTGTCCAATAGCTTCCTCAATTGTGGATTATGAGGTACCAGTCATCGTTGAGGTATTCGATGGCCCTTTCTCTGATGCCTAGCGGGGTGAATAGGCAGATGTGGTAGCACCAGTAGTCGTTTGTATCGTTTCTTTTCCAATAAGCTTCTCCTTTGATGTAGTCAGGGAGGTCATCTTCTCTTCTGACGGGTACTCTCGTTCTGGTTCCTGGTGTGAATGCAAGTCTGATTTCTTCCAGGGTTGCTTATGCGAGGGGGAAGCCTGCCATCTCGAAGAAGGCGTTGCAGATGAAGTCTAGTTCTTGCGCGAAGTTTTTGAGTTCGGCGAGGAGCTGGTTTAGAAGGCGATGGTGATGGTTGGGTCCCCTATCGCAGAGCCAGGCGCACTCGTGGCTGTGTCAGATGGCGTCGCCTCTGGCTTGGTCAAGTAAGTGGTGGGTCCACTCTATGGCGTCAAGGAGGGAATCTGGCGTGATTTCTCTAGGTCCGGTCAGTCCGTGTCTTCTAGCAGACTCCAGGGTGTCAGAGATAGCTCTAAGATGGTGAGGGCAGCTTCTAGCGTGTTAAATTCTCCTTGCCACTCCTGGTTGATGTGGCAGAATACGTCCCTTTCGATGAGTAGGGAGAGGTGTACTTCTGTGGCTCCTTCGGAGCAAGTGTGGTGGCAAACGGTGTTGTGGTTATAGATGGCGACATCTAGGTAAGACCTCCAATGTTCTATGTGGAGGCGGCATCTGGCAAGTTCCTGAAGGCGTTCGGCGAAGGTGGCGTCGTCCAGAGCGGTTTCTTAGTTGTGGTATGGGCAGTATTGACTGGCGCAAAAGTAGGTGTGAAGGCTGGTGTGTCTTTCTTGGCGCGTTTTGTGTGTTTTGGCTCCTGGGATAAATTCTATTGCGGCTGGCGATGCTAGTATCCTGAAAGTATTTCTGTTTGGTGGCAGGGGGTATTCTTCCTTTAGACTATGTCGTTTGTGGTGGCGCACCATCCACAAATGGTAAAGGAAGCTTGACTTATGTTACGGCTCGAGGGGCCGTCAGCACGACTTGTGCAACTGGGCGCGGGCGAGAGCGAACACGTGCGAGGGCAACGAGCACGTGGTCCTGAGCGAGACACTTCTGGTGGTCTCGATGATGCAAGAGTAAAGCAGGTCTTCGGAGTAGAACAGCTAAGTCACGGGTGCTTGTGACTTTGAGGTTCAAAGCTAAGTCTTTGCAGCAGACCTAGAAGGGTGTGGGAGTGAAGCAGGATAGTGCTGAGTGAGCACTAAAGGCAAGAGGGTGAAGAAGGGCGTCTTAGAGCGGCGAGCTCAAGAGAAGCAAGGTCAGGTCTCGATTGTGAAACTAAGTCAAGCTTAAGGCTTGACTGGCGTAAAGAGGGCTCCTTATATAGGAGCTACAGGCTGTCATGTGTCTACTACTACCTGAGTCATAACGAGGGTAGTGGAGTAGTCCAAGATCCGGTGCTAAGTATAGTAGTGGAGCGATGGCCACATCGCT
>QLOS01001805.1:0-18357 GCA_003313725.1 Russula sp. MG48 | reverse complement strand
TCGCAGAACCTGAACCGACGACAGGCCAGATGGCACCAAGAACTAGCTGACTACAACTTCAAGCTAGTTCACGTCCCAGGCAAGCGACACATCCCAGCCGACTTCCTCTCTCGCCCCTTCGGTGAAAACCAGGGGGAGGACGACAACAAAGGAGTAGTCATGCTCCCCGATTCCCGGTTCGCAAAGCTGTCATTCCCAGAAGAAATCGAAGCACGACGCGAGGTACTACGCCTCCACCACGATCACCCCCTGGCAGGTCACCCGGGGATCGCAAACACACAGCATCTACTTGAACAACAATACGAAGGAGAAGGCATGAAGGAGTTCGCTGCGGACTACGTACGCGGCTGTGCCTCATGTCAAGAGAATAAACCGCGCACACATCATCGACAAGCACCCCTACAATCGCTCCCAGTAGAACCCCAGTTAGGCCCATTCCAGACCATCGCTATGGACCTGATCACCGACCTCCCCGAATCGCATGGCTACAACGCCGTGCTCACGATCATCGACCAAGGCTGCTCAAAGGCAGCGAAGTTCCTCCCCTGCACCACCAACATCACCGGAGAAGGAGTGGCGACACTTTACCTGCGTCACCTGATTCCGTGGTTTGGAATCCCCCGAAAGATCATCAGTGACCGCGACCCTCGATTCGTGTCACAATTCACAACGGAGCTTTGCCGACTCCTCCACATTCAGCAAAACGTCTCCACGGCTTTCCACCCTCGAACAGACGGCGCTAGCGAACGCACCAATCAGTGGCTGGAGCAGTATCTCCGCCTCTGGACCTCGAACGACCAGACCGCATGGGCCCCATACCTACCACTCGCCGAATATGTCCACAACTCGTGGCCACACGACCGTTCGGGGCAAACGCCCCACCAACTCCTGTTCGGTACAAAGCCCTTTATCCCGATGTCCACTGAAGAAGCTTGGGTGCCAGAAGTCACCGAGCGTCTTCAGAAGATCCGGGAGGCGAGGGAGACAGCAGTGAAGGCATTTCAGACCGCGACAGACCGCACGGTCCCAATCGAATTCAAAGAAGGAGACCAAGTGTGGCTTGAAGGGCGCAACCTCAAGCTCCACTATCCAACAATGAAGTTAGCACCCCGGCGATATGGACCCTTCCCCATAACACAGAAACTGTCGCCGGTTACTTATCAGCTCCAACTTCCCACGTCCATGAGGATCCACCCTACATTCCATGTGGATCTACTCACACGATACGTCGAAACAGCCGCCCACGGACATAATTACGCCCGACCAGATCCAGAAGTAATCGAGGGAGAGCCCGAATGGGAAGTCGAATCGATACGCAAGGCCGATCTTTACGGCCGACGACGGGAACTCCGTTTCCTCGTCCATTGGAAAGGGTTCCCAGCCTCTGAAGATTCATGGGTGTCAGCCCTGGACCTTCACGCACCTGATCTCATCGCAGACTTCTATCGACGCAACCCTGCAGCACCACGAGCCACGCCACAAGCGCCGAGGCGTCGCTTCCCTAGAGAGGGGGGTAATTCCTCTACGCCCACTCCCACGACGCCACCGATAACGACAGAAGCACCACGGATCTTAGCCCCTCACCCCAACACGAGGCTGACATCGACAATTACAAGAACCGGCAGAACAACACGACTCCCAGCAAGATATGCACTCTTCAAACTCCTCTCCCCAGCACTCACCCATCGACCAACAATCCCTTGGGACACCACTTGAATGAACGACACCCCCTTCGATATCCCATTTCCCTACTTCCTCATCCAATACACCCCCACAGAAAAGAAGCGACTCGCACTAGACGACCTCATCGATGAACGCGCCCAACTGGACCAATGATTCCTCACCCTATTCCTACGAAGTCAGATCCACGGGCTGTCATGCCCGCGACTCTGCAGTCGCTCTCGAGACACCTACTGACCAAACAACGAGCACAGACGACTGGCGAATGATTGGGATCAGTGGCGGTACGACTCAGATGCGTTCGTACGCCGAGTACTCGACACCATCTGTCGGCGGGTCTACACAACCTGAATCATCGACCCCCGCGACCTCCTCCCACGGACATACGACCTACTGGCAGGGTGCACAGAGTGCACTAACAGGGGAAAAAGCCAGGTGGACCGCCGGGAGGCTAGGGAGATGGGGATGTAAGGCCTGCAGCGGCTTTCCCCTATGGACCTGATGCTGAACAGGCTCCTTTGAGGTTCCGTGCAAAAACCACCCGACCCGCAAGGGACAGGGCACCCCTGGGGCGCAAACCTAAGGGATTGGTAACCCCTGCGGTGAGCGCTTTGGTTAGTCTTCCTCCGGCTTGGTAAACCGGAGGTTGGGATTGAGGACCCCGTAAAGGCGAGACCTGGTGGGCCCTTAGCCGAGAGGCGACAGGGTAACGGGAAGCCTAGCCGCGAGGCAGGTGGGCCGTAGTCAGGGCGTAAGACTGGGCGCTGGGGTGAGCGCCGGAGTTGCGCCTTGGGCTCGAGAGGACAGACGCCCAGGTCGGTCATGTGTCCCGCCGTTGGCACGTGGCTTGAGGTGTAAACGCGATAGGGATTAGGGCCACCGGGAGTTTGATATGTCGCCCGGCCGGCGGTGGTCCTTGTTAGCGTTCATAAATCACACACCAGAATCAGCCACCATACAGAATCACGCGTATGGGCGACACAACCAAGAGACGACAGCACCAATATTCACCACAAATCCATTACCCGCAACAGCACCAAACCGAGGTAGCGAGTCCCCGACCCCTACCCTCGATGAGGAAGCGCGCATCAAGCGCTTGAATGACAACCGACGACGGCGAGAGTTGTACGCCAAGAAGAAAAAGAAAGAGAAGGCCCTACGACACACGACACGATCCCCTTCCATCCCCAGTGTGGAACCACATCTGGGACGACCACTGGGCCTCTGCGATGTAACATGGCGATCCCGCAGCTACCAAGAGGCCCGAGCCCACCAGGAGCAACGAGGACAACGCATCCTCAACTTAACCACACTGACCATCATCCACCACGCAGTCTGCACCAACACCTGCCGTCCCGAGTGGAACCAAGAGCACTATATCTTGACCTATCTCTGGGACTTTGAGAACTGGCTGACTCCCCTCTATCGCGACGTTAACCGTGACCCAGTACTACTGCGAGGTCACAACCCCTTCGCCACATGACCCTGTTCCGATCCACTAGGACTGACGGACCCGATTACGATACCGGCTTGATACGATCCGACTCGATTCCCATTCTCGTTCCTGACTGGCTCGATTTGAATCCCCGACACGTTATACGATACAAAAGAAAGAGCTACCACGCCCCCGCTCGAGAAAAACAAACCCTATGTCATCACCCGATGACTCCTCCCCCCGCTCCTTCGCTTTCACCCTCTCACCCCTCGCCTTATCCCCTGAACGAAACCCGCGCACCGCCGCCCTTACCCCGCCAACACGATGCCTCGCAACACCACGATACCCCCGATGCCGACGCTCTCGACCCACGAATGATTGAACCGACTTAGAGCGTCGCGTGCAGAACTTTACCCACCAGATGGCGGAGGCCGGCTTACGAGCAGTTCGCGCTCGACACGAATTCGAACAGCGGTTCCACATGACGCGAGGGAGTGACATCACATTCATCAGTATCCCGGAGGAGGACGCGACGATGACAGATGCCTGGTGAAGTCGGGACGTCTTCAGACCTGACAGGGGGGCAGTGTTACGCTTTTTCACCTTCACTCTATATATGACCTTTTGACCGTCTCGAACCCACGATCGCACTATGATACTCCATTCACATGACTCAGTAGGAAGCCCGTTCTCACGATCCCTGGCTATATAAGGTAGCCTAGACTGTAGCTGTAACGATAGGCTTATTCTCTCGTACCAATACCGAGCTACGCTCTGGCCCTTGGTGGCTATCGTATTCCCCTCTCATCTTGTGAACCCTCAGATCCTCAGGCCGATTGCCTGACGTTGAACTCCCCTGCATTGAACCCTTGACCCGGGGTTGTGCACCTAAGGGGACCGCCACTACCTACGTCCCTAGTTTCGAGGGACTTGCAGCATCTGAGCCCAGGCTAGGACTCAGCGACATCAACATCGACATCGATACGCTCAGAGCTCGAGCGTAACAAGAGGTCACGTGCTACTGTCATCTGAGTCACAACGGCGATGCAGTACAGCCTAGATGTGACATAGGGTCACATCTGTGAGTCATCGTAAGGATCAGCCAGTGGCGTAAGTAGAGCGCACAGCAGAAGGCTGTGCCATATCAGTATCAGTCACGAGTAACGCGAGGCAGTATCGTATGAGCGCAGCCTGGTCACAGGCTGCGCTGCCAAGCCGGATCACATCAGTCATGAGCAGGAGTCATGGTAGGTAAAAATAGATAGTCCGGACCGTAACAAGCATACCAGGGATCGTAACAGTACGCCCCCTCCTAAGGGGGAATGGCTGCCACAGCATTCAAGCAGGGGAAGCGGCGCGTGCGCGTCGGAGTGGGACAACTCGGCGTGGAGGGGAGGTTTGCCTGGGGTGAGTGCATGGCGTAATCCGCACGGGGAGGGCCGCGACGATGTCTGTCTGGTGAGTGGCGGGGCGGCCGCGCAGGTAGTAGTCCAGGGGCAGCATAACCGGTCGCGCCAGTATCTGGTCCAACTTGGGACCGATGCGCGACATGGCGGCGGCTTCGTAGAGTCGTAGCTCGATAAGTCGTAGCTTGTCCCGCAGCTCGTGGCTGCGGCGCACAAGGGCGGCATCCTGCTCCAGCTGAGCGGCGGAGTAGTCATTGCGACTCGCCGGGAGACAGGTAAGGTGGGCGTATTCGACGGCGAGCTGGTGGTGGAGGGTGTGGATCCCGATGCGGTATCTGTGGACATCAGCCGTCAACCCCGGGTCCCTGAGATCTTCGATCAGCTTGTCGACGTGGCGGCGGTGAGGGTGATTTCCGTTTAGGTACATGAGGTCCCAGTCGTCGATGGCAGGGAGGTGCTCGTCGTCGTGCGGCTTGGCATAGAGGGGCTCGGCGAAGATGGGGGAGTTAGTCGTAAGCTGTCCTAGAACGACGGGCTCATCGAAGTGCGGGAAGTGTGTGTAGTACGTAGTGGGGATGAGGCGGTTGTTGTGATCAGGGACAAGGATAGTGTTCCTGTCACCTGGATTGTCGTCAAGTCTATGCCAGCGCAGGAAATAACCATCGTAGCCGACGGTGTTGGCGGGCTGTCCATAGCCTGGCATCGGGACGCTGGTATTGACGATGGGGACTCCTCCTCCTTGACTGAGGGCGGCGGCGGCGACGTTTGCGTAGCTGCGCATCGGCACAGCGGGTGTGTGGGTGGCCTGCTGGCCCATGCTGGCGGCGGTAGTGGCGGTATTCCCAGGGACTGTGCCCTGCTGCTGTGGTAGTCGCTGAGCATCTGCGACAGCTGTCGTTCTCGACGGGCTCCACGTGGCATGTCCATCCCCGATTCGTACGGGAGCATTGCAAGTTGCGCAGAAGTTGTCTGAGCTAAGGGGGTGATCGGCGTAGTCTGGGTGTAGGCTAGGGATTGAAGAACTTCTGCTAAGAGTCGGTCGGCCTGCTGCTCCAGGCTGAGGGCTGGCTGAGGAGTTGCGGAGTGAGCTGGCGTCGCCGTCCGAGCTCCCACTGGTCTCGTCGCTGTCAACGATGGTGAGTATGCAGGCGGAGAAGGGGACCTGTATGGCGTGGGCGCCACCGTCATTCTGAGGGCTGGTCGTCATCGTAGGGGTCGGACTGGTAGGGCTGCTGCTGCCTTTCTCTTGGAGCTGTTGGACTTGTTGTGGGCCATCGGTGGTCATGGAGAGCGTGGAGTAGGCTGGTGGTGGAGATGGGGTGCGAAGAGAGCGAAGTGGTGTTGTTCTTGCTGAGCTGAGGGTGGTCCTTATAAGCATTTTTCGGACTGCGGTGGAGTTTTCTCGGTGATACTTGAGTACTAATTTTAGCGCGCGTTTCAGATTGCTGCGTGGTTCCCATGTGTCTTCTGCTGTGGAGTATCCTTTCCATCTGATGCGGTACTGAGGGGTTTTCGCCTTTCCATATAGGCGGTGGTCTAGAATGGCCTCGACTTCGTACTCTGCTTCTCCGTTGATGACATCAGGAGGCGGTTCTTTGAAGTTCCGGCCGTGTTCGGGGGTCTCTACGTATGGGGTCAATAAACTGGCGTGGAAGACGTCGTGGACTTTTCTGAGTTTCCACTGTGGCGGTATTGCGATTTGGTATACTACTGGGGAGATGACGTTGGTGATCGTGAATGGGCCATATCGTCTGGCTGCTAGCTTGGCGCTTGGCTGCGTGACTTGGATGTTCTTTCCTTCTAGCCAGACCTTCTGTCCTTTCGTGAATGGTCTATATTTGGATCCTTTTCTGTTCGCGACCATGGTCTGGGCGTTAGTGATGGCCGTCTGTGCTGCAGCGCAGGCTTCCTTGATGCAATCAAGTCGCTCATTGATGGACGGTATTTTCTCGGATCTTGGGGGCTGATGAGTGCGCAGGATGTGCCCTAGTAGGAGTTCGAATGGGGCTTTCTTCGTGGTGCTGCTGGGCCATGCGTTGTGGGTGTACTGGGCGATGGGTAGCAAAGGGGCCCAGTCGTTCTGTTGGTGGTTAACGTAGATGCGTAAATACTGTTCGAGCCACTGGTTTGTCCTTTCCGATTGTCCGTCCGTTTGAGGGTGATAGGCTGTGCTGATATTCTGGGAAATCCCAAGGATCTTGCACAATTCCTTTGGAAAGTGCGAGGCAAAGTGCATTCCTCGATCACTGATGATCTTCTGTGGAATGCCGTGATGTGGGAAGACGTTCTTGGCGTAGAGTGCGGCTATCTCCGGTGCGGTGCTGGCCTCGTTGCAGGGTATGAAGATGGCTGCTTTGGAGCAATCATGATCTGTGACGGTGAGGATTGAGTCGAAACCCTGCGACTTAGGCAGTTTAACGATGAGGTCTAGGGCCACTGTCTCGAATGGTAGGGCTGTGGCGTTCGTGGTGATGGGTATGATGGGTGGCGCTGGCTTGGTTGTGTTGGCTTTCGTAGCTTGGCAGGTGGCGCATCCTTTGATGTAGGCGAGGACTGCTTGTTTCATATTAGGCCACCAGTAGTTTTGCGCGATCATTAGGCATGTCTTGAGGATTCCTGGGTGGCCGGCGGTCTGTGAGTCATGGTAAAGGGAAATTACTCCCCTCCTAAGGCTGTTGTCTGCCACGACAACCAGGCGACTGCCGTGCCACCAGGCTCTGCCGGGCCGGCACTCCAATGGGTAAGTTTTTGCCCATGTACTAAGGACGTTCTCGTGGTCTTTCTGTCTATGGATGACGTCATCTTCCATATCCACGGTCTCCGCGGCATTGGTGAAGAGTTGGTCGGGGAGTGCAATGACCTCTTCGTTGTCAGAGCTGGCGTCATTGAAGTCTGGGCGGTGTGACAGGGCGTCGGCCCTATTGCTTGCACCAGGGCGGTGGACTAGGGTGACGTCGTAATCGCCGAGGGTCAGTATGTAACGCGCTATGCGCCTATTGATTTTCTGGGGTGAGCGGTAATATTGAAGGTTTTTGTGGTTGGTGATGACCACTACTTGGTGTTGCGCGCCCATAAGGAGGTGGCGCCAGTGTTCCAGGCCTCGCACGATAGCGAGGAATTCTCAATCCCATATGGGATAGTTGCATTCTGCGGCTGTGAAGGTCTTCGAATCGTAGCCCACGGGGCGTCGTCTGCCCTGGGCGTCGCACTGGTATAGGATGGCGCCTGTCACGTTCTGAGAGGCGTCTACTTCTAGCTCATAAGGGCGCATTGGGCTAGGTTGCCAGAGGACTGGATCGCTGGTGACAATGTTGATCAGTTTGTCTACCGCGCTCGTACATTCGTCGGTCCAGACGAAAGGTACACCTTTCTTGAGGAGGTTGGTGAGAGGTCTGGCGATCTCCACGAACCCTGGGATGAATGGTCGTTGGTAGCCTAGTACCCCTAGTGTGGATTGCAGCTCTTTGACACTTTTGAGGATTCTGGGCCATTCTCTTATTCCCGTGAGTTTGCTGGATTCTATGCAAAGCGATTCGCCGTCAATGATGAGTCCCAAATATTCGACACGCCTTTGTTCAAAGAGGCACTTCTGTGGCTTAAGGAAGAATGACTCTGTTTCGAAGAGGTCCAGGAGCTCATGCATGATGCACCGATGAAGTTCAAGGTCTAGTGGCATGGTGATGAGGATGTCGTCCATGTAGACGAAGACCATTCTTGGGTATTTCAGTTTGAGGGGTCGCAGGAGTCGGTCCATGACCCGTTGAAAGGTGCTTGGCGCGTTACACTGGCCAAACAGCATTACTTTTGGCTCGAATAGCCCCTGCGGCATTTTGAAGGCCGCTTTCCATTGGTTGCCCTCCTTTATGCGGACGTTGTGGTACCCCCACCGTATGTCGAACTTGGTGAATAGGGCTCGACCCTCGAGGTTCCTAGTAAGTATGGAAATATCTGGAAGTGGGTAGACATCCCGGATAGTCCAGCTGTTGAGCATGTGGTAGTCCTGTACTGGCCTGAGGGAGCCATCCTTCTTTTTGATGAAGAAAAAGGGTGCTGCATATGGCGACTTCGATAGCTGGATATATCCCTTCTCTAGGTGTTCTTGAATCCACTTGTCTGCTGCGAGCATTTCCTGCGGGTTGAGGGGGTAGACTTTGCAGTCTAGGATAGCTGGCACGTCGGGTTTGAGGGTGATAGCATGATCATCCTCCCTTGCTGGTGGGAACCTTTGGGCTTCCTCTTCCGAGAACACGCGCCAGTGTCGTTGGTATTCTGGCGGTACATCTTGTGCTGTTGGTGCCGTGTGCTGCTGGTGGGCTTTGATCGCCCATTCCTGCGTGATGTTAGTGCAGTTGATTCTGAGGACAAGCATGTCTCCGTCTTCCCACTGTTGCGTCCTTAGTGTGGCCCCTAGCACCTGTGCATACCTCATTAGGTTCTTTGGTGGGTCTGGGGCCCTTCTGCTAGTAATCTTGGCAACAAAGGGGTCGCCACCGATCTGTCCCTTGGTCCAGTTGATCTGTGGGTTGAAGTGCTGTAACCATGGGAAGCCTAGTATGATGCGGTCTCTCCCTAGGTTCGCGATGTAAAAGCGCTGTACGCTTTCATTCTTGTTCCTTGATATGAGCAGGTCGCAGTAGCTTACTACCCGACCGCTGCGATTCTCGGTGCCATCTACGTTGTAGAGCAGTTGTGGTTCTTTTAGTTTGCGGGGAATCAGGCACAATCGCCGCGCCGTTTTCTGGTCTATGAAGTTGTCTGTCGCCCCGCTGTCTACAAGGGCTTTTTCCTTGGCCTTCCCATTCGTGCTCAAAAAGAGAATATCAACATTGACACTATTTCGATGAGACACGTACATGGTACATATGTGCGAAGCTTGGTCCCAGGCCGATAGATCGAGCTTCTTTAAAAATCCAAGTCTTCAGTAAGTATGGTGTCATAAATGCCCCTTTGCTCCTCTGTGGTCATGGAGCGTATTTGGGTGACAACATCGCTAGTTGCCATCTGGGAGCTGGTCTGGCTGGCGCTATCGCTCGGCACGAGCTCTTCTTTTTGTATTTCTGCGACCCGCGATGTGCGCGGTGGTCTCGCAGCTTGCTTTTTGCGACATTTGTTGGCCGTGTGCCCTACTGCCTTGCAATAGAAGCACTTGTTTTCTTTTCGAAGCTGTTGGCGTTCTTTGTCAGTGAGGGGTCCTCCCATTTGGGGCAGCGCGCTTGTCTGCGCCGCATCCACGTCCATGGGTGCGTAGCCGTCGTTTCTTGGCTTCGTGGCTGGTTTACTCTGTGTCTTGAAGAAGGTGGGACGCGGGACGAAGCGTCCTCGCTGCAGCGCTGGTCCTAGCTCTGCGTCAATCTGGCCTTGCCTAAGCACTTCCTTTTTGGCTGCTTCTTGCCAGTCTTCCATGGTTGTGGGAATGGTTTCACGGTTCATGACGCTGAGGGCGATTCCTCGACGGAGTCCCTTTTTGAACTTGTCTAGGGTCCCTTGGTCGCCCATTGTCCAGTTCAAGTTGCGCACGTAGTGGTTGAATGACGCGATATAGCCATCGATGTTGTTGCCCTGCATCTGGAGAGCCATGAGCTTGTTGTAGGCATTCTGGGCCTTGGCCGTGTCTGTGAAGCGGCTGTTGAAGTCTGCTTCGAAGCTATTCCAAAGAGCCTCGTCGTTTTCCGCGATTGTTACGACTCCACGGGTCGTTCGTGGGCAAAAGTGTAATACCGAGTCACCACGGTACGAGGCAAAGGCAAGCCAAGTGATCTTGAGGCACGTGCAAGGGCAAGCACGTGGTCGACTGAGCTAAGCTGATCACGTGAGGCGTCACGTGATCGTGAGACTAGAGGTAAGACACGTGATGTGGCTTGGTCACGTGAATGGCAGGGCAAGCGTCAGACAGAGGGACTACCGATGTGGCTCCCTGAGTGAACGCGAGATAAAGTAGAGTCTTTGCAGCAGACTCTAATCGGCGTGAGAGGAGAGGGGAACCCTAAGGCTGGCACTTAGAGGGGGGCTGGCAGGCAGGGCAATGGCTGGCAGGAAGACAGACTAGTATGGATATTGTACTAAGTCTGAGATGGGGCGTCTCCATCTTCAGACAGCTACCTTATATACATGAGGGCACGTCTATGTATGGTAAGGATCTCTCAGGCTGGCACTGGTTCTAAGTATAGTAGCTCCACAGAGTGGAGCGCGAGGCTGTATCGTACTGCTCCACATAGGGTGGAGCGTGAATCTAGGCGGGCGGAGCGAGGCGGAGTCAAGTGGCAAGATGAGTCATAATCTAAGAATAGAAGTGGCAACAAGGGGGAATCCCTAGGGGAATCCCCGGCATTAGGCGAAGGCGATCTGGAACGGTCTAGACTGTGGAGTCATACTCCATCAGCCACTATCGAGTCATTGTGAGTCATAAGGCATCTATGGAGATCTCCGCCGGAGATCTCCGTCACGGCAAAGTCCGGTATCCTCTTGGCGGAATGCTCTACACCAAGGGCTTGCACTGGAATCTCGGGGCAGCGGGCCGGCGGCCCGGGCGGCACGGCGGTCCGGATGGCACGGCGGACCGGTTTGGCTTTTGGTACGAACGGCGAGGGATGGCGTAACAGCGATCCTGTTGACCGCACGGGTAGTTTTTTCTATGAGACTGGCGGATTGTGCATCTCCCCAGTCGTCGACGAGAGGCCCTCTGATAAATGATAAGGCGAGTGCTACCCTGGCGTATGGGTTGATTATATTTTCATCAGCGCGGTTTAGGATCCTGTAGAGCCTGAATTCTCTGAGGAAGGCTTCGCTTTTGGCGCTGCCACGCGTGGTCCGAGCATACAGGGGAGTCAAATTTTACATTACGTTTCACCTACGATCCATCCCCCATGTGTGGCGTCATTGGCGCGCTCCCTCTTGCCCGGAGGCACAGCCAGAACGGGCAGGAGCGTGACGTGACGTGACCATGGTCACGGCACCCACATTCCCCGCTGTCCCCATGGACTAAAGGACTGCGTACGCTTACACACTTACTTACGAATACTGTACATTGACCCACCTTGTCTTGCTGACAAGGTGGGTCCCATGACGCATCACGATTACGAACTCTTGTACTTAAATAGCCGTCGAGCTGGGTAGACAAAGCCCCAGACTTCGACTTGATTCGATCTCAATCAGTAACACGTCTCTGGCCTCGTTTCGTAACTCTACCTCCCCTTGTGTGCCTTGGGATCATTGCGATCTTATCTAAGACCCACTCCACCTTATCAAGTCGCCCTCGAGCGTTGCAAGTCGACTTGTTGCGAGACACAAGTGTGAGCTTAGTCAGCGTCACTCGAAACTTGAACGCGAAGTCTCATCAAGACTCCTCAAGGTCCTACTGAACCTTAACACAAGTCGAAGTCTCTCAAACTGGACGACGCGAGACTAAGATACTCAATCTTGATCACGGCAGAAGTACTTAGGTTGAAAGAAAGAACCAACCGAGAAGTCTACAGAAAGTGGCTGCTCATCAACGGCGTCGTAGAACTCATCCGAACAGTGAGAGACGACGGTCAATCTCGATTCTTCGAATTTTGTCTGAACAACCTCATACGAGGCATCGAAGAAGACAAAGATAAATTACTCAACGACGTGCTACAGCTACTCGAAGACGAAGAGATAGAATATAGGAGCTTCACTACTCCCACACAGATCCATCCAGATTCCTTTCCTCGATCTCTCCAACCCGCGCCGAGGAATCCTGAAACTCCTCCTGACGATCCTCGGTCTTGAATATCGAGAATACCCTGATGACATACTCGTGTCTCTACCGCCACGCTGGAACGAATCCCAATCGCACGACAAAGGGACGTCTACCAACGAACGTTGAGCGTCGCCCGAATCATCCTCAGACTCGCACGAGCCCTTCTCGCCGAACCGAGTTTCGACAACGATGTCGAAATCCTCACAGCCTTGATCGAATTCGAGGTTGAAGCCCAACGACTGATCCACGAAGCAAGGATCGTGTTTGGATAAAGAAATCAAGCTGGCTGACCGATCCAGACGACCTAACGACAACGGTTTCCTATACGTCCTCACTAGATTGTCCAATACCGATTTAGCAATCCTGATCGTATTGGAAAGGAGCATACGCACCACGCTAGCCGACCTCGCAATCGCCTCGGCATTCGAGAATCGGCACGAAGAGGACCTACTAATTGAGGAATTGGAAAGAGATCTAAGACTCCAAGATAGATTGATCACGCTCGCACGACGATCCCAACGACAATGAGAAGCGGCACCACTACACAGCGGGCGGGTCGCAGCACGAGAACTTGCCGAGAATATCCCGACTGACACACACGCCTTACGAGAAATCATCACTATAGAAGATGACAACAATACAGATACAGTTCACGGCAGACCGGTGGGAGGTGATCCACCCCCGTATCGACGGAGATCTACCCCCGCACGTCGAGGGGGAAGCCACATGGATCCCTTACAGCGACCCCCTACGCAGTGCGTATCACCTGGTCGACGACGCCGGGGAGGAACACCCAATTGAATTCATAAACAACGAGTGGTTCCTCTTGCGGTGGGGGGCGACCGGATATCGAACACGCGCCTCCGACAAAGTGGTGCACGGCGCGGAAAGGCTTGGGTGGTGGAAAGAAACGGACGATCAGCACCCGGCAAACAGGGGAAAGAAGAAAACAGACATCAGCTCGCCGCGCGAAGTTCCAGCAATCAAGGACAGCAGCAGTGACGAGCCAGAGGAAAGCCCAGAAGAAATGAGCCCTACCCTGGGACGCGCGAGACGAGACTCCCCCATGCCTGGAGGATTGTCCCTGGACCTAGAAGAGCGGATGCTGTCAGCCCAAACGGCCGATGTAGCACGAATCGATCCTGGGGACTTCGGCGCGCCGATGCCCGAATATGGGCAGCTCCCTGGTATGACCATGGCGGCAGGAAGGGAAGCCGCCCGCAGTCGGCCACCTACTCCGCAACTCATCGCGCCGCAAGCTCTGGGCATCACCGGAGGAATCAATCCTGCTTTCGTAAGTGGAAAAACGCCCGCCTTCCCAGTTGCCCCGGCACGCACGAGCGGTTTCGCCAACCCAATCAACCCGGCATTTGTGCCCACGCGCCCGTGGAGCGCCGGCGGCCGCGTAAGGGGGCTACTGGCGTCACGCGGCGGCGCCCCCGTCCAGATCGGGGCCACAACGACCGGAGGAACCGCAACGGGGCCGACGGGTGGAGGAAATGGCGGTGGCCTGAGGGGAAACCCGCCCACGGTATTCGCTGGGGACAGAGCTAAAAGCGATCAGTTCCTCAGGGAATTCAGAATATACCAAATGACCAACCAAGAGAATAACACTATGAAAGTGCCGTTGTACCGGCTAGGGTTGGCCTTGAGCCTGATCCGCGGTCCGCACGTCGACGACTGGGTGGAACGCCTTCTCAACGACACCGACCGACGCATGACTGCGCAGGGAGGAGGACACAACCTCAACAGCGAGTATCTGTGGAACGCCTTTGTCAGGGATTTCAAGGCAGCATACACCGATACCAACAAGAGAGCCAATGCACACCAAAGGCTGCTAAATTGTAAGATGAAAGGAGACGACTTGGACACGTATGTGGCCGAATTCGAACACTGGCGCACCCTGGCTGGATGGGGAGCAGACGACGTGGGAACCATAACACAGTTCCGCCGAGGACTGCGTGACCCCCTACACCACGCCATCCTCGAAAAGGTGACCCCCCGGCCCACTACATTGATAGGATGGCAGGACGCGGCGCGCGCGCAACACGAGCTGTGGGCCGAGGTACGCGCCAGCCTGAGCGGCTACCAAGGAGCGCAGGCTCCCGCCGTTTCGCAACGATGGAAGCAAGCGCTCGGACGGACGCCGCAAGGGAAGTGGACCTCGCGCCGCGAAGAAGGAAACTCCAAGGTGGTCCCTATGGATGTAGATGCAGCACAGGTTGACGCACTCACCACGGACGAGCGACAGAAGCTGCTGAGCGAAGGGAAATGTTTCTTCTGCAGAAAACAAGGACACATTAGCAAGCAATGCCCGAAGAAGAAAGAAGGCGAAGCAGGAAAGGCGAGGGACGCGCGCAAAAACCAAGGGATGACGGCGCGCGTCGCTGAAGTCAAGGAAGAAGAAAGGCAGGAAGAAATGGCGGCTGAGATCAAAGGAATGAGCCCAGAAGAAAGGGAAGGGTTGTTAGACAAGCTTATCTTAGAGGGTTTTTAGAAGGCTCCAGCTGCCCGGCCTGGGCTGGAGCCGCCGATTCGCGCATCATGTATCTGGGAGGACAAAATGCCATAGAAGTCCCCTTTTCCTTTTCGTGTGCGCGAGGAACGGCCGAAGAAAAAGCACTGATCGACAGCGGTGTGACAGAAAACTTCCTAGACTATCGCATGGTCAGCCGACTCGGGATCGGCACGAGAGATCTGCTGGAGCCCAGGAGAGTTTTTAATGTGGACGGTACGGAAAACGAAGGAGGAACGCTCACCAAGTATTGCACGCTAAGGATCAAGCAGGGAAGGAGCGAGAAACTAGTCAGGTTCTTCATCACCAGCCTAGGGCACGACCGCGCGATCTTCGGTTTCCCATGGCTAGAAGCATTCAATCCACCGATCGATTGGGCCAAAAAGATAGTCCATGGTGGTAAAATCCAAGTGGAGACTGCCCTCCTAAAATGGGTGCGACGACGAACGATGGGAAGAATCTTAAAAGCGGCACGCGCAGAAGTGGCGTGGGAAGAAGGCGACGAAATCATCGCCCTCGTAGCCCCACCGCACACGCACCACGCACAGCGGTGGGCAATAGACGCAAACAAGAAAAAACCGGACCAAACGAAGCTACCGTGGGAGTACCGACGCCACGCGCGGCTTTTTGATGAAGAAGCGGCAAAACGCTTTCCACCGGCGCGGCCCGAAGACCACGTGATCCGACTCCGACCTGGTGCACCTAAAACCATCAACTGCAAAGTATATCCCCTCACACGCGTTGAGAGGGAATCTCAAAAGAAATTCATTGCTGTAAACAAGGAGCTGAGCAGGATCAAAGATAGCGAGTCGCCCTGGTCCACATCCTTTTTCTACATCCACAAAAAGGACGGGTCGCTGCGACCAATACAAGACTACCGGGAAGTAAACACGTGGACAGAACGGGATGTGTATCCGCTACCACGCATCGAACAGATCCTAGAACAATTAGACGGCAAGTTCCTGTTTACCACACTGGACATCCGAGACGGGTACAACAACATACGCATACGACCCGAGGACCAATGGAAGGCCGCTTTCAAAACGCCCGACGGACTGTATGAGCCAACAGTGATGTTCTTCGGGTTAACCAACGCGCCCGCCACCTTCCAAAGGACCATGGACCGCGTCTTCAGAGGCATCAAGAACAAATACCCTGACATGATATTCGTCTACATGGACGACATCCTGATCGCCACGCCCGACGACGCCGACATGCACCGACGAATCACGCACGAGGTACTAGACACCATCGCAAGGGAGGATTTCTTCCTCAAACTAAGCAAGTGCCGTTTCCACCAGAGAACAGTGGACTACCTAGGCATCAGGGTCGAAGGAGGGATCATCAGGATCGACCCCACAAAACGCAATGGACTCAAGGACTGGCCAGAGGTTCTGCGCACGGTGCGAGACGTCTGGAGCACGCTGGGGGTCTACGGGTACCAAAGACCATTCATACCAGGATATGCAGAGATTGTGAGACCCATACAGGAGCTAACGAAGAAAGGAGTCCCCTTCGTATGGACCGACCGACACACGCAGGCGGTCCGCACGCTCAAAAGGATCGTGACCAGCGACCCCGTGCTCAAGAGACCGGACTACGCGCGCCCCTTTGTGCTCGAAGTGGATGCGTCCCAGTACTGCCTAGGGGCGATACTGTATCAACGAGACAAGAGAGGCAAACTGCAGGCCGTAGGATACCACTCCAAAGCCCTGACACAGACGGAAAGGGGGTACGACATCTATGATCGAGAGCTGCTAGCGCTGGTACACGGACTTGAACACTGGAGGCACGTGCTGCAGGGAGCGGAACAAGTAACGGAGGTATACACGGACCACAAGAACCTCCAGTATTACAGGCAACCCCAGAAGATCAACCGAAGGGTCGCCCGATACATACCGCGCATGGCAGAATACCACTTCATCCTGAACCACAAACCGGGTGCCACGAACCGTGCAGATCACCTGTCTCGGTGGCCCGGCCTCAACGAAGGAGAGGAGGACAACGATCGTGTCGTGGTGCTACCCGACCACCTGTTCTGTAGGGCCCTGGCCCTCGATGACCTGGAAACGGAGGTCTACGCGGCCCAGAGAGAAGGCATTCCCCAAGACTGGAAAGAACAATACACGCTAACCGAAGATGCCGAGGGGTGGACCATGAACGAGCGACCAGTGGTCCCCGACGAAAGAGAACTCAGGAGGAAAATCGTGAGAGCACATCACGACCACGCGACCGCGGGACATCCCGGCATAGCCAAAACCATCAAAGCGGTGGTGGGCAGCTACTGGTGGCCCAGGATGCAGGACTTCATAACCAACTATGTGAAGGGGTGCGCCACATGCCAGGCCACCAAGGCAGGAACCACGAAACCGAAGGTCCCGCTCTTCCCCATCACGCCACAAGAAGGGGCGCGCCCATTCGAGACCATAGCACTAGACCTTATTGTGGACCTGCCTCCCTCGCAGGGGTACAACTCCATTCTCACGATCACCGACCACGATGTAACCAAGGCCGCACTGTTCTTCCCATGCAATATGACCATAGATGGGCCAGGGGTGGCAGCGCTGTACGCAAAGAACGTCTTCCCACACTACGGCACGCCAAAAAGGGTGATCTCAGATAGGGACCCCCGTTTTACGTCCCATTTCACGAAGGAACTCTGCCGCGTGCTGGATGTTGCGCAGAACATCAGTACGGCATATCACCCACAAACCGACGGACAATCAGAACGAACGAACCAATGGCTGGAACAATACCTCCGGATCTACTGCAACAGCCAACAAAACGACTGGGCGCAATGGCTACCCATGGCCCAGTACGTACACAACGCCTGGCCCAGCACCACCACAGGATTCACCCCGTTTCAACTCTTGATCGGTTTCACCCCCAAGGTGAAAATCAAAACAACACAAGGAGGGAACGCGCCAGGGGTCACAGAACGAGTAAGTCACCTGAAACAACTGAGAGAGCAGGCAACGGAGGCCATCAGACACGCCCAGCACCTGGTGTTGCTGCGGAGTGAGAAAGGAAGGAAAGGACGCCCATTCAAGGCCCACGCTGTGGGAGACAAGGTATGGCTGGAAGGCACCAACCTCAAACTGTTTCACCCCACCGCCAAGCTAGCCGCAAGGAGACACGGCCCTTTCACAATCAGCAAGGTGATCTCCCCCGTGGTGTACCAGCTGACACTCCCACCCCAGTGGAAGATCTTCAACACCTTCCACGCCTCCTTGTTGTCGCCATATAAGGAGACGGAGGAACATGGGCACAACTTTCCGCAGCCACCACCTGACATGATCGAGGGAGAAGAGCAATACGAAGTAGAGGAGATAGTCGCCTCGAGGCGACATGGGCGCAAAAAGGAACTTCAATACAGGGTCCGCTGGAAGGGGTACTCCACCGCCGACGATACGTGGGAGCCAACAGGCAACGTACACGCCCCAGACCTTGTGAAAGAGTTCCACGAAAAGAACCCCGCAGCCATCCGAACTATGGTATTTAAGGAGACAAGGGCAGTGGAAGCAGGCCCATGGAACCTCAGTGGGGATCACCCCTCCAACTTTTCATCTCCTCCCCACACGAAACCATCTCCTCTATCCTC
>QLOS01001801.1:0-19444 GCA_003313725.1 Russula sp. MG48 | reverse complement strand
CAAGCCCGAGTTCTGCAGTGTCTGAGTCATTGCCTCTGACTCAGCGACCGACATCGACACGATACGCTCAGAGCTCGAGCGTAACACTAGAACAAGCCTCTGGATACCACGAACGACAGACGCTATACAGCGATCACAAAACTACCCCACATTGACACGCCATCTTACTGATTGCCGGATCGCGCAAGATCCGCTCGACAGAGAATCACGTGACTACCATCGATCGAAAGATACACATCACCCCGATCCGGATCTAGGAGCCCCTATCGATCGCTCCACGATAACGACCAGCAGACCAGAAATGGCGACGGCAGTATTGCCAACCATAAACGACAGCATGCACGCGCCTCAGGCGCAGACAGCGATATTCCCACCGGGATATGGGCCCCCCGCGCCCAATCCACCGAACGCACCCCAGAACGTGCCACAGGCACCACAACCAGCGCCTTACGAGTGGCGCCTGGAAGGACTAGAGCCCGCGATCTTCACGGGCAATCGCACGACCACCGACGCCTTCATTCACGAACTCAAGCTCTATCAGTTCCTGAATTCCGAACACCCAATCATAGCTAACGAAGCAACACGGATCGCGCACGCCCTGACATACATCGAGGGCAGAGCAGTAAACGAATGGAAGCGAGCCCAAGAGGAAGGGCTCCTACAAACACCTATCCCAAGCTGGGACGACTTCGAGACCCAATTTACCCAAGACTGGTTTGACACCAACGAACCTTATCGCGCTCAAGCACAGCTCGACAACCTCACCATGTTTGATGACGATATCGACACCTACATCACCCAGTTCGCCACCTTAGCGCGCAAAGCACTGTACCGCGAAGACGACCCAGCGGTACTGGAAAAGTTCAAGCGAGGGCTCCACCTACGCCTCCTTGAAAGTTGCACAAACTACGATCAACCACAGACCTGGACGGACTGGAAGTCCTCCAGTCGACGCCGACAAGCCATTATCACGGCAATGAAGCCTCACAGACAAGCACTATGGGAGACGAGACGCATTGCCACCTCGGCAGCCATATCGAAGACCCGAACAACCTCCCGAATCCCGTCACCGCCCCTCGAGACACCGCCACTCACGCGATCCAGCACGCCAGAACCCAACCGAGACCCAGAGCCGATGAAAATCGCTCGCTTCAAAGTAAGCCAACGACGATCAGCCACGAACCTTCAACGCATGAAGGACAGAGGACTCCGAAGAAGGTTATTCACGAGACGACCCAAGCAGTACCAACAGCAGAAACCACCAAAGAACGAGACCCCGCCAACGGCAGCACAGACTCCCAGAAGGACGAAGCCCCTGACTCAACACCAGGTGCTCGAGCATCTTCGGAAGCTCAGCACTGACGAACGCCACGAACTGGCGTCGCACTGGATCCGCACCCACAGTGCAAACCCCAGCCTAAAGCAGACAGCGCTGGCCCGGGCCATGTTTAGCCAAGACGTCTTCCTACCCTGCGTCAATTCCATCCGAATCTCCACGACTTACCAGACCGCAACCAAGGAAATGCCGCTCCATGCATTCCTCGACACTGGAGCCACAGAGTGTTTCATAAGTCAAGAGTTCATCGACGACCAGAAGCTAGGGGTCCGAACACTCGCAGTGCCACGACGACTGAAGAACGCAGACGGATCCGCCAATAAAGGCGGAGATATCACGCACTACACGGACCTGGAAGTCACCACCGGAGACGAAGCCCATGTCCTGCGGTTCTTTATCGCGGACATGGATGGCGACAATATAGTACTGGGATACCCCTGGTTCGCAGCAGCAAACCCACACCCCGACTGGAAGGCAGCTACATTCAATACCCCCGTCGTGATTCGCACCATTGGGGCAGCAGTGAAACGCCAAGGGAAATCGGCAAAAGTAGCGGGTATGACCTTCGCACGCATCACGGCAGAGGGACCCCTACTTGAAGAAGGCGACGAACTCTTCGTACGCCTCGCCAAGACCACCGTGGCCCAACAACTAGCAGAGCGGGCCACTGATAAAACCATACGCGCTTGGGACGAGATTGTCCCGCCGCAATACCACGCGCACGCCCGTGTCTTCAGCGAAGAAGCAGCCCAACGATTCCCCGACACGCGCCCTTGGGACCACGCCATAGACCTCAAACCAGACGCCCCGGGAACACTAGACTGTAAAGTCTACCCCCTCACACCAAGTGAAGATGTCGCACTCCAGGAATTCATCGACGAGAACCTCACGAAAGGATACATACGGGCCTCTAAGTCGCCCTATGCGTTCCCCTTCTTCTTCATCAAAAAGAAGAATGGAGACCTCAGACCAGTACAGGACTACCGCAAATTGAACACGTGGACAGTGCGCGACACTACACCCCTGCCCCTCATCCGGGAACTCATGGATCGACTCACGAGAGTAAATGGACAGCCAGCGGCACTTTTCACAAAGCTGAACATTCGCTGGGGCTACAATAACATCAGGATCCGCGACGGAGACCAATGGAAGGCGGCGTTCAAGACCAATCGGGGCCTTTTCGAACCCATGGTCATGTTCTTTGGACTCACCAACGCACCGGCCACCTTCCAGTCCATGATGAACCACCTATTCCGCGAACTTATCAATGAGGGGTATGTCACAGTGTACATGGACGATATCCTAATCCACACCCCTCGCAACGTCGCCCTCCACCGTCGTGTCGTAGACGACGTCCTGTCCGTCCTGGCACGAAACGATCTATTCCTGAAGCCACAGAAGTGCCAGTTCGAAGCAGACTCAGTCGAATACCTAGGGGTCATCGTCTCGGAAAACTCCATCGCCATGGACCCAGTCAAGGTCGCAGGTGTCAAGGCCTGGAAGGTTCCCACGACACTGAAGGAAGTTCGGGCATTGCTTGGCTTCCTGAATTTCTATCGCATGTACATCAGAGGGTTCAGCACCCTTGCGGCACCTCTCAACGCGCTAGTAGCGCACTGTGCCAGAGGAGGGAAGTTCCATTGGGAAGAGACGCACCAACGGGCCTTCGAGGCCCTTGTGGATGCGGTCACCACCGCACCAGTCCTTCAACAACCCCAATTCGACAAACCTTTCATTGTAGACACGGACGCATCAGCATACGCCATTGGTGCAATTCTCCAACAACGAGACGACAAGCAAAAGCTACGACCGGTAGCCTTTCTATCAGCGACCCTCGACGCGACACAACGGAACTGGGACATATACGACAAGGAACTCTACGCAGTGGTGAGAGCCTTAGAGTACTGGAGACCATACCTCGCAGGTTCACACCACCAAACGCTCATCCACACCGACCACCACAACCTCACCTACTTCAGGAAGTCACAGAACCTGAATCGACGTCAAGCCAGATGGCATCAGGAGCTAGCAGACTACGATTTCAAGCTGGTTCACGTCCCCAGCAAGCGACACATCCCGGCAGACTTTCTTTCACGACCCTTCGGTGAAAACCAAGGGGAGGACGACAATAAAGGAGTAGTCATGCTCCCTGACTCCCGATTCGCAAAGCTATCATTCCCAGAAGAAACAGAAGCACGACGCGAGGTACTACGCCTCCACCACGACCACCCACTAGCGGGGCACCCAGGAATCGCAAACACACAGCACCTGCTTGAGCAACAGTACGAAGGAGAGGGCATGAAGGAGTTTGCCGCAGAGTACGTGCGCGGCTGTGCCTCATGCCAGGAGAACAAACCACGCACCCATCATCGACGCGCGCCCCTGCAAGCGCTCCCAGTGGAACCACAACTAGGCCCATTTCAGACCATCGCAATGGACCTGATCACTGACCTCCCCGAATCGCATGGCTTTAATGCCATGCTCACGATCATTGACCAAGGCTGCTCGAAGGCAGCGAAGTTCCTCCCCTGCACCACCAATATCACTGGAGAAGGAGTGGCCGCACTGTACCTGCGCCACTTGATCCCGTGGTTCGGTATCCCCAGAAAGATCATCAGCGATCACGACCCACGATTCGTGTCACAGTTCACCACGGAACTGTGCCGTCTCCTTCACATCCAACAAAATGTGTCGACCGCATTCCACCCCCGAACCGATGGCGCTAGCGAGCGCGCCAATCAGTGGCTGGAGCAATATCTCCGCCTCTGGACCTCGAATGACCAAACCGCATGGGCCCCATACCTCCCACTTGCCGAATATGTCCACAATTCGTGGCCACACGATCGCTTGGGGCAAACGCCCCACCAACTCCTGTTCGGTACAAAGCCCTACATCCCGATGTCCACTGAAGAAGCTTGGGTGCCAGAAGTCACCGAGCGCCTTCAGAAGATCCGGGAAGCAAGGGAAGCAGCAGTGAAGGCCTTCCAGACCGCAACGGATCGCACGGTCCCAATTGAATTCGAGGAGGGAGACCAAGTGTGGCTTGAAGGGCGCAACCTCAAGCTTCACTATCCCACAATGAAGCTAGCACCCAGGCGATACAGACCCTTCCCCATCACGCAGAAGTTGTCCCCAGTTACCTACAGGCTCCACCTCCCCACGTCAATGAGGATCCACCCTACATTCCATGTGGACCTCCTCACGCGATATGTCGAAACGGCCGCCCATGGACACAACTACGCCCGACCAGATCCAGAAGTCATTGAGGGTGAACCCGAATGGGAAGTCGAATCGATCCGCAAGGCAGACCTTTATGGCAGACGACGGGAACTCCGTTTCCTCGTCCATTGGAAAGGATTCCCAGCATCTGAAGATTCATGGGTCTTGGCCTTGGACCTTCACGCACCGGACCTTGTCGAAGACTTCTACCAACGCAACCCTGACGCACCACGAGCCACGCCACAAGCGCCGAGGCGTCGCTTCCCTAGAGAGGGGGGTAATTCCTCTACGCCCACTCCCACGACACCATCGATAATGACAGAAGCACCACGGAACTTAGCCCCTCACCCCAACACGAGGCCAGCATCGACGATTACAAGAACCGGCAGAACAACACGACTCCCAGCACGATACGCGTTCCTCAAACTCATCTTCCCAGTACTCACCCATCAACCAACGATCCCCTGGGATACCACTTGAATGAACGACACCCCCCTTGATATCCCATTTCCCTACTTCCTCATCCAATACACCCCCACAGAAAAGAAGCGACTCGCACGATCCCCACTGAAAGAAGAATACCCACTACCTCCGAACCTCTGAACATTCCATCCCCTCAAGCCACGACCTTCACCCCTGGACCCCAACGACATGAAACACGACAAGAAAGACACGCCCACCTACATCCCTACTTCTGCAAATCCGACCACTGCCCCGTTCACTACTGAATGACCTCCCCACTAGACGACCTCATTGATGAACGCGCCCAACTGGACCAACGATTCCTCACCCTGTTCCTACGAAGTCAGATCCACGGGCTATCATGCCCGCGACACTGCAGTCGCTCTCGAGACACCTACCGACCAAACAACGAGCACAGACGACTGGCGGATGATTGGGATCAGTGGCGGTACGACTCAGATGCGTTCGTACGCCGAGTACTCGACACCATCCGTCGGCGTGTCTACACAACCTGAGTCATCGACCCCCGCGACCTCTTCCCACTTCATAAATCACACACCAGCATCAGCCGCCATACAGAATCATGCATATGGGCGACACAACCAAGAGATGGTAGCACCAATATTCACCACGATCCCGTTACCCCCACCAAACCGATGTAGTGAGTCCCCGACTCCTACCCTCAACGAGGAAGCGCGTATCAAGCGCCTGAATGACAACCGACGACGGCGGGAGTTGTACGCCAAGAAGAAGAAGAAAGAGAAGGCCCTACGACACAAGACACGATCTCCTACCATTCCTAGCGTGGAACCACACCTGGGACGACCACTGGGCCTCAGTGATGTGACCTGGCGATCCCGCAGCTATCAGGAGGCTCGAGACCATCAGGAGCAACGAGGACAACGCATCCTCAACCTGACCACGCTGACCATCATTCACCACGCAGTCTGCGCAAATACCTGTCGCCCCATGTGGAACCAAGAACACTATATCTTGAACTACCTCTGGGACTTCGAGAACTGGTTAACGCCCCTATACCGCGACATCGCTCAGGATCCAGTGCTACTGCGAGGTCATAACCCATTCGCCACATGACCCACCAAAACCAACCCGATTACGATACCGATTTGACACGATTCGACCCATTCTCGTTCCTGACAGGCTTGATTTGAATCTCCGACACGTTGTACGATACAAAAGAAAGAGTACCACACCCCCGCTCGAGAAAAAAACAAACCCTATGTCGTCACCCGATGACTCCTCCCCTCACTCCTTCGCTTTCACCCTCTCACCCCTCGCTTTATCCCCTGAGCGAAACCCGCGTATCGCCACCCTTACCCAGCCGACACGATGCCTCGCAACGCCACGATACCCCCGACATCGACGCTCTCAACCCACGAATGATTGAATCGACTTAGAGCGTCGCGTGCAGAAATTTATCCACCAAGTGGCGGAGGCCGGCATACGAGCAGTCCACGCTTGGCGCGATTTCGAACGACGATTCCACATGACACGCGAGAGTGACACCACATTCATCAGTATACCGGAGGAGGACGTGACAATGACAGATGCCTGGTGAAGCCGGGACGTCTTCAGACCTAACAGGGGGGCAGTGTTACGCTTTTTCACCTTCACTCTATATATGACCTCTCAACCGTCTCGAACCCCCGACTGTACCTATGATACTCGCGACGCAGTAGGAAGTCCGTTCTCGCGATCTCTGCCTATATAAGGTAGCCTAGACTGTAACTGTAACGCTAGGCTTATTCTCTTGTACCAATACCGAGCTACGCTCTGGCCCTTGGTGGCTACCCGTATTCCCTTCTCATCTTGTGAACCCTCAGATCCTCAGGCCGATTGCCTGACTTTGACTCCCCTGCAGTGAACCCTTACCCCCAGGGTTGTGCGCATAAGGGGACCGCCACTGCCTGCGTCCCTAATCTCGAGGGACTAGTAGTGCCTGAGTCAGCTCCATAGACTTCAGCGAACAGACCGACATCGATACGCTCAGAGCTCGAGCGTAACACCAGCAGAGATCGAGTGGGTGAATGAGTGAGAGTCGATGGTGAAGGGGGTTTAGGGGATGACATGGGGGTGTCTGTTTGAGGGACGGGAGTCAGTGTACCCTTGCCAGTATCGTACAAATTTGGAACTTGAATCCTATCGAGCCAGGGCCGAGTCACATATCACAGTCACGATCGGTATCGTAATTCAGAACAGTGAGCCAAATCGGGTATAGTCAAGAACTGCACGGGATTCGTTGGAAAGGGTGATCCTGCCATTGTCAATGGCGTGGAGGATATCATCGCTGATTTTACCAAACTGCTTCAGGCATTCGAGGATTCGGTGGTCATGGTCGGGGGCGCCGTGACAGGTCTCATCACAGGCAATCTGGTGTATGGTGGATAGGGTGATCGCGATGGAGTGTGCTTCTCTGTTAGCGTCACGTAGGGTCTGTACTTCTTCTGGACTCCAGGCCACTTGGTACGTGAGGGCCTGGTCGTGCATCCGATCGAGGGCGTCTCTAAATGCTTGTTGCGCAAACCGTGGTCGCGGCGACCTTAGGGCGAGTATGGGTACTGCAGAGATGGGGACGGCGCTTTGGATGGCGTCAGTGAATCCAGTGGTGATAGTGCTGGTGGTTGCGTGGTGCGTCTCATTGGCGTGGGTGGTGGCTGTGTCTGTTCGAGGTTCTTCATGATCTGTCCCAAGCTGAGCCAATTCAGCTTCCAGCTGGTCCAGTAGATCGTCAGTCGGGTGTGTTCCAGAGTGACATTCAGTCGGCATGTCTGTCTGCATTGCAGCCGATGGGTAACTGTGGCTAGATGAAGCCTCTGGAAGAGTCGTGCGAGGTCGATTTGGGTGCAGTCTATTCCCGTCGATACTGGAGCCAAGGGGCTCGCGGTCTGGCGTTCGCGTGCGTTTACGGGGAATACTTGGTAGAAATTCAGGTACGTGGTCGGTGGGAGTGGTAGTAGGGGGTTCCATGTGTGGCAGTCCGGGAGGTGCAGTAGCGGCATAGTAGGAATTGTTACACGTAGGGCCCACGTGTATCGCTTGGTCACGCAGAGGCGTGTGAGGCCTTCGGACCAAGAATAGAGTTCGAGGAATCGCCTCGAGGAGTGGTGATGCACACGGGAGGAGGAATCACGATGGCTAGTATTGGTACAAGAGAACTAGCTTGGGCCTCGGCGTATCGTACAATAGAGTCTTATATATACGTAGACGTGAGAGTCTCCTACTCCATCAGTATCTGTGGCACGTGAGTCGCTGGCCCTCGTCCTATCGGTACAAAAGCGGATAAGAAAGACAAAGGTAGAGAAAGCAGAGAAAGACGTGGTAAAAAGGAAAAAAGGGTAACACTATCCCTCGCCAGGTCTGAAGACGCCTCGGCTTCACTCGCCGTCGAAGATGGGTACGTATTCTTCGTTCCCAGTCTCGATGTCAGGGGCCGGGGACACGATGATCCGTTCCTCGAGAGTGGGCATATCTGGTGAGCGGACGTAGATGGGTTCGGGTGTGAAGGGGCGTCCCGCGTATTGGAGGCGCATATGCAATTGCTCCCGTGCAGGTTCGTCGGGGTCGCGTCCCATCATCGGCTCGACTCGAGCTGCCGCCTCTGCCTCGAGGCAGTTGAACATGGTGCGGTACGCATCACCTGCCTCCAACCTGTCGATCGACTCCATGAATTCCATCTGCTGAGCCGTATGACGATTCCGGATCAGAACCTCCTTCCGCTGTGCCTTTGCCAGTGCCCGCTGGGCATCCGCCAACTCCGAGTGTGTCTGGTGCATCTCCCGACCCAGGTGCCGGTACCACAGGACTTCTCCTTGTAAGAATGGGTCCTCCACTTCCCTCAGCGCTCTGTCGACGATGTATGCGAACTCCTCGTTATCTTCGAGGATCGCTTGTTTTCCGGCTGAGAAGGGGGTGTGATGGCCATCTGTGGGGCGCGCTCTGAGTGGGATCATGAAGACCGGTTGTCCTTTGCCCATAGTCAGTCGAGCGTGGGGGTGATCGCGGAGCATGTTGTAATGGACGTATTTGGCCCTCATCTTCTTTCCGTTACTGTCTGCGATCGCGGATTTAATCAAGTATGGGCTGCGGGACTTATTCTTGACAAAGGGGGGACCGGGGTGAGCATAGGTGAATACTTTGTCGATGAGGTCTTCGTTGGCTGGGAACAGTAGGAGGGGGCGCGGTTCCTGTGTCATACGCGAGAGGAGAGGGCGTGGTGGATCATAGGGCGTTGGGGCCTGCGGGGACTCTGAGCGGACATGGTATGAGGGGGAGCGTCTGGCAACGACCACTGGGACGGTGAGGCCTTCGTCATAGACCACCAGTTCCTCCGAGTGGCTAGATGGCGTGGGGATAGGAGACGGGGTGCAAGACCCGCCATGAGGGTCTACCATAAACGAGAAACGTGTAGGTGTAAAAAGACTGGTGCGGTAATCTGTGTAGTTATCCTGCATAGGTACGTAGCGTATGATATCTGGGTCATGCTGGGCGTGGTACTCAGCTTCTGGGTTTGTCGATGGTTTTCCGTTTACTCCGTTATATAAGAACTTGCTCTTCATCACGCATATCGAGGCCTGGGTCTGTGGGCGGTACGGGTCTTCATCTAGTTTCTCGTGGAGTCGTTGGGCAAGCCACAACGGATACTCGCACGCGGCTTGGCAGTGGGTGGCAGCTGCGATATTTGCTTGGGGGAAGAAGCGTCGAAGGCGCTGGAGGTGATAATCGAGGTCGGGGTCGGTGCCCTTCTTGATACTTTCTTCCTGGTTCTTTGCTACGATTCGCGCTAGTCAGGCTGCTACTTTGTACGAGTCTCGTAGGTCTTCGAGGTGTGTCATCGACATCTCGGAGAACCACCTTGTCTTGAGGTAGTCCTCGAGATCGTCTGTGTCTGCGAGAGGGGGAATTGGGGTGTTGGCTTGGTTGGTGTTTTCTTCGTCGGTGGATACTGATATGTGATCGGGAATGGATACGGAGGGAGATACTGGTCGAGTGGGGGCTGGAGTGTTTGTCATCTTGTACTGGTGGTAGTGTCTGAGGGAGTAGATGTGACCGAATGGGATTTTGGTGGTGATTGGGGGAAGTAGTGCTGCGGCGAATTGAATGTGGATGTCAGTCATCGTTGGTTATGGGGAATTTTGCCCCCTTTTAAGGTGTGCGACGTCTCGGCGCTCTTGTCTGTTTAGGTGCGTTTGGGTTTTGTTTGTGGAAGTTGATTATCAGGTCAGGCGCGTGGAGATCCTGTCGTGGGACCCAGGAATCTTCTGATGGGGGGAATCCTTTCCATCGAACTCTATATTGGAGAGTTTTCCTTCGTCCAAAGAGTCGGGATTGGATGATCTTTTCCACCTCCCATTCCGGTTCCCCTTCTATGATGTCTGGGGGTGGTCGTTCGTAATTGTGTCCATGCGCTTCCGTTTCCCTGTAGGGCGTGAGTAGGTCGATATGAAACACGGGGTGGATGCGCATGGATCCAGGTAGGCCCAGCCTGTACGTCACGGGGGACAATTTTGCTGTGATTGGGAACGGGCCGTATCGTCTGGGTGCCAATTTGGTCGTTGGGTGGTGGGTTTTCAGATTGCGCCCTTCTAGCCAGACTTGTTCCCCGATTTCATATTCCTTGAATGGGGAATGTTCTGGTTTCGCCTGGAACGCCGTCTGTGCTCTGTCGCGGGCTTCTCGGATCTTTTCCAGGCATTCCTGGACTGTGGGAATGTCGGAATCTTCCTGAGAAATGGGTATGGTGGGTTTTGTCCCGAATAGGAGTTCGTGTGCGGTGACTCCGGACTTGTCATGTGGCCACGAGTTGTGAACGTATTCGGCTAGGGTCAGGTACTGCGACCATGTGGTTTGGTCGTCCGCGACCCATAGTCTTAGGTATTGTTCGACCCACTGGTTGGCCCTTTCACTTTGTCCGTCGGTTCGGGGGTGGAACGCCGTGCTTACGTTCTGTTGGATGTGGAGGAGTCGGCACAGTTCTTGGGTGAAGTTCGACACGAATCTGGGGTCTTGATCGGAGATCACCTTTCGGGGTATTCCAAACCATGGTACTAGGTTTCGGAAGTAGAGCGTGGCTACGCCTTCTCCTGTGATGTTGGTGGTGCAGGGTATGAATTTTGCTGCCTTAGAGCAGCCTTGATCCACGATCGTGAGGATAGCGTTGTAGTGTCCGGACGTGGGCAGGTCGGTGATGAGGTCCATAGCCACGGTCTGGAATGGCCCCTGGTGGGGCTCGACAGGGAACGATTGGAGGGGTGCTCTTTTGTGATGCGTGCGGGGTTTGTTTTCTTGGCATACCGCGCATCCTCGTACGTACTGTGCGGCAAAGCTGTTCATATCCTTGCCTTGGTATTCTTGTTTGAGGAGGTGTTGCGTGTTGGCGATGCCGGGGTGTCCCGCTAGGGGGTGGTCATGGTACCTTCGGAGGATTGCTCTTCTGTCTTCCAGGGATTCTGGGAAGAGGAGTCTTGCGAAATAGATGTCCGGCAGCATTACGATCCCCTTGTTATCATCCTCGCCGGTGGTGACACCAGGAGGTCTTGAGAGGAAGTCGGCTTGTTACGCTCCCGATTCACTGTACGCCTTATTTCTTTTCATTCTTACCGCCTACCGCTCTCTGCGCTTCGCCTATGGACTGCCGGGCCCCTACGGCCCGTGACTCCGCCTATGCCTTCCTATTTCGCTCTGTACAGCTACCACACGGCCTGACGGGCTGTCGGGTCCGACGCGCATCCACTAGTGCTACATTTGCACGACTCTGCGCATGCGCTGCCTCGGCACCTACTGACTCATACTGTACGATGACTCCAGATGACTGTGTACTAGTAGCGGTGTCCTAGGGGCACTATGACTTGTTCTGACTCCCTATGAGTCACGTCTTCATGTACTTATATCGCCCAGTTCGCTTAGGACAGACCTTAAGTCTGTTCTCTTGTAATCTCAGCTTGTGCACGGTTCCCTTCCTTCCCTTGTGAACCCCAACTCCTCTGGTCAATTACCAGACTTCACGCGCCCCCTTGCGGAGCCTTAGTGTATGCTCAAAGGCAAGGGAAAGCTCTCTATCAGACGTCACAAGAGTACGCCTGCGCGCGAGAGGTATACAGACCTCTTATCCTCAAGGCCTCAGTCACCAGCGTCGCCTACGCCCCCTCCATCGCCTGTGGAGGTACGCTCACTCGGTGGGTGTGACACGGCTGGTATATGTCTTTTCCCAGGGACGTGTACTAGTTTGAAGTCATAATCTGCTAGTTTTTGCATCCATCGGGACTGGCGTCGGTTCAGGTCTTGGGATTTGCGGAAGTAGATGAGGTTGTGGTGGTCGGTGTGGACTATAGTCTGGTGTCTGTTTCCCCCTACGTATGGTCGCCAGGTGGTGAGTGCGACAACTACCATGTACATCTCCTTGTCGTAAATGTCCCAGTTTCGCTGAGTGGCATCTAGGGTTTTTGACAGGAACACGACTGGGTGATTCTTACCCTGTTCGTCCTTTTGGTGGAGCACCGCCCCGACCGCGTAGTTGGAGGCGTCAGTGTCGATGGTGAAGGGTAGGTCAAACCGTGGCTGGTGCAATACTGGGGCTGTCGTGACCGCATCGATGAGCATCTCGAAGGCTTCTTGACATTCCGGGGTCCAATTGAACCCTTCTCCCCGTGCGCTCTGGGTGATGAGTTGGTTGAGGGGTGCGGCAATGACGCTGAAGTTCCGGATGTACATGCGGTAAAAATTGAGAAACCCAATGAACGATCAGGTCTGTTTGGTCGTGGTGGGGACCTTCCAGTCCTTGACGCCTGCTACCTTGACTGGGTCCATTGCGATTGTGTCTGGGGTTATAATCACCCCGAGGTACTCGACCCGTGTCACTTCGAACAGGCACTTCTGTGGTTTGAGGTAGAGGTCGTGTTCTTCGAGTACGGTGAGTACCGCGTGTACTATCCGTCGATGGAGAGGGGTGTCGTTCGGGGTGTGGATGAGGATGTCGTCCATATACACGGTCACATATCCTTCGTTGATTAATTCCCTGAAGATGTGGTTCATCATCGCCTGGAAGGTGGCTGGGGCATTGGTGAGCCCGAAGAACATCACCATGGGTTCAAAGAGTCCTCGACTCGTTTTAAAGGCTGCCTTCCCTTGGTCCCCTTCCCGGATCCTGATGTTGTTGTAGCCCCATCGTACATCCAACTTTGTGAAGAGCCCGGATCTACCGCCAGGTACTCGCATCAGTCGATCCATGAGTTCCCTGATCAATGGGAGCGGAGTCGCGTCCCGGATGGTCCAGGAGTTTAATTTGCGGTAATCTTGGATGGGGCGGTAGGTTCCATCTTTCTTCAGTATATAGAAGACTGGCGATGCGTATGGCGACTTGGAACGTCGGATTCTCCCAATCCTGAGGTTTTCCTCGAGGAATTTTTGCTGAGCTTCGTCTTCCTTAGGTGTCAGGGGGTAAATTTTGCAGTCGATGGAGGCTGGTGCGTCGGGTTTGAGTTCGATGGCGTGGTCCCACGGTGTGGATTCTGGGAAGCGTTGCGCTGCTTCGTCGTTAAAGACACGGGCGTGATTGTGATACTGGACAGGGACGATTTGGTCCCATGCCCTTTTTGGTTGGGTGTTGGCCGCCTGGGCTAGTTGTTGTGCTACCGTCGTTTTTGCGAGGCGCATTATCAGTTGGTCCCCTGGTTGCAGCATCGGGGGGTTGTTGACGGTGACAGATTTCATCCCGGCGACCGGGGTACTCGTGGTGGCTGCTTGGGCTGCAGCTCCAGCGGTCCTTAGTATCACCTTGGCTGGTAGAGTGCCTCTCTTCCAGTCGGGTCGGGGGTTGGCAGCAGCAAACCATGGGTACCCTAGTACGATGTAGTTGCCGTCCATGTGGGCAATGTAAAATCTTAGGGTGTGAGGGGTAGTCCCCGTCACCACCTCCAGGTCGGTGTAGTGGGTGATGTCGCCGCCTTTATTCGGCGACCCATCAGCGTTCTTTAGTCGTCGTGGCATCGGGAGTAATTTCATCCCTAGTCGATGTTGTTCGATGAACTGCTGACTTACGAAGCACTCTGTGGCTCCGCTGTCTAGGAATGCGAGGAGATCGGCCTTTTTCAGTGCGGTGTGGAATGAAACTGGAATTCGCATAGCGTTAACTCGGGGTAGAAATACATCGCGCTGAAACATGGCTCGAGCAAAGGCCGTCTTGCTCAAGCTTGACCAAAATCCTCCTCTCCACACATCTGTCCCCATTTTGTTGCTAATTCCTGATACTCTTCTTCTCCTAGTCCTTTTATGAATGCTAAGACTGTGTCTTGGGATAGGGGCGTCGTCTGCCCGCTGTTCCCTGCTTCGGGTTGTTCCGTAATAGTGGCCTGAGCCCGTTTGGTCTCGAGGCGTTGAGTGGGTTTCTTTGGGCAGGCACGAGAGATGTGCCCTTGAGCCTGACAGAAGTAACAGCGTCCTTCTCGTCGGCATCGCTCTTTGTCTGCTTCAGTAACGGCTTTACGGGCCGCGTCTACTTGCATGGCATCGGGGTCCAGTCGGCGTGGTTCACGTCTCGGATTGAATTGTCCCCGAAAATTGCGGTTGGGGGTGAAAAACGGCCGCGGGAGTCCTCCTTGCGGAGGTCTGTTCCCGGCGGTGACCTTCTTCTGGGCAAAGAAGGCCTGGCGGTGGGGTTCAAGTGCAGTGAGGATCGCCGTTCGTTTTCGTGCTGCGGCCTTCCAATCCACCCAGTTCCGTGGTTGATCGAAGTTCATGCAGTTGTCCAACACCTTGATGTTGAGGCCTCGTTTGAATTTCTCGAGGACTGCTGGGTCGTCCTCCTGGTACTGGGCCTTCCTGGCCCATTCCGCGAAGCGGGTGATGTAGTTGTCGATGTCCATGCCCTGCATCTTGAGCTTATCTAGTTCTGCGGCGGCTCGGTATTGTTGATTGGTGTCGGTCCAGTCCTGAACGAAGTTCTGTTCGAACTGCTCCCATACATTTGGTAGTGGGGGCATTGGCACGGGGTTGCCCATGATCCAGTCCTCTTGTGACCTTTTCCACTCGGTGACCGCAGGGCCGCGAATGTAGGTCAGGGCATGGGCGACTTTTTGGTATGGGTCTGCTATGATGGGCGTGGCTTGGTTGAGATACTGGTACAGTTTGAGAGCATGTAAGAATTCATCGGCGTTGAGGCGGTCCCCGTCGAATATGGGGGGTTCCTTCCCTTCGAGTTTGCCGTTGGCTGGGGCGCCGGGTGCGGCTGCCACCTGTTGTGCTGGTTGGCCAGGTGGGGGGCCTCCGCCTCCACCACCTCCTCCTACTGGGGGTTGGTAAGGTGGGGCTGGGCCTGCGCCACCACCTGCGCCACCGCCACCGCCACCGCCACTGCCACCGCCACCGCCACCAGGGGCCGTGCGTGCAAGCGTGGCAGTCTGCGTAGGTGTGAGTGTAACTGTCACCATGCGGGTAACCGGGGGGTGAATGGGCTCGTCGTCTGTCGTCTGGGCTGATTGTTCGTGCAAGGGCTCAGTAGTCTCGTCGTCTAGGGGATTTCTCAGCGTTTCTAGACTGGTGGTGGCCTCAAGTTCGGATGCTAGCGGAAGCAATACTTCGCGCGTGAGGTCTTCGCCTGTGAAGTTATCGATGTCGGGGTTAAGTACTTCGTTTGGGGGGAGTCCTGTTGTTCGGCCGTTTTCAAATCGACCCTTCTCTTCGTTCCAGTCTTGGTCGAAGGTATAGAAAATATTGCGGTGGTATACTAGGGGATATACGCGTCCGCTGTAGAGTGAATAGTATCCGTCCCAAGGTGCAAACACCGTTGGTGAGAGTTTCGTGCCTTTCTTGCAGAAAACGGCTTGTTTCTTTCCGATCCTGGTTCTGGGGATTCTGTCTCGTGGAGCTTCGTCGGTTAGGTTGGCTTCGACGTAAAACGGGGGTCGATGGCTGCTGGGGAGGAAGGAGCCGTCACGTAGATGGGGGCTGTTGGCGCCTTCCAGGTTGTCGTTGTACGATTCGGAGTTGTATCTGTTGGATTATCAAGGCTAGAGCTGTGCGTCGCTTGTGGAGGAGGAATAGCTGGTGGGCTATAAATTCGTGTTCAATATTGAACGTGACAGCGCAAGTGCGGGCGCAGTAATCGCTGTGTACTCTGACACGAGCGTTCAGGTGTACTTCCACTCGATCAAGGTGGTCTTGTTCTTCGAGTGCGTCGAGGAGTTCTTCGTTGGTCTGTTCCAGTTTGTCGATGTTCAGGAAGCTAGTTCTAATGTTACACGTAGGGCCCACGTGTATCGCTTGGTCACGCAGAGGCGTGTGAGGCCTTCGGACCAAGAATAGAGTTCGAGGAATCGCCTCGAGGAGTGGTGATGCACACGGGAGGAGGAATCACGATGGCTAGTATTGGTACAAGAGAACTAGCTTGGGCCTCGGCGTATCGTACAATAGAGTCTTATATATACATAGACGTGAGAGTCTCCTACTCCATCAGTATCTGTGGCACGTGAGTCGCTGGCCCTCGTCCTATCGGTACAAAAGCGGATAAGAAAGACAAAGGTAGAGAAAGCAGAGAAAGACATGGTAAAAAGGAAAAAAGGGTAACAGGAATGGTATTGGAGGCGTTTCTTTTCGGTGGGTGAATATGGTTCGAATGGTAATGGGGGCATTTAGCGATGGTAGGGACACCAGTCAGTTCTGCAGAAGTGGCTGTGGATTCACACGTGCTGTTCCTGGCGAGTTTCATGATATGTTACTCCAGGTATGAAGGGGATGGCTTTTGGCGAGGCTAAGATGTGGAAGGTGCGGAGATTGGGAGGTTGCGGATATTCTTCTTTCAAGGGAAACGTTCGTGTATAGCGTATATTGTGGTTCATTCAGCTGGTGTCAAAGGGGATGGTTGATTGTGTGGGGATTGTGTGTCGGAATTTGGGGAGTAGGTTGAGGAGTGCGTATCTTGCTGGGAGTCGTGTCAGTCTGCCAGTTCTTGTAGTCGTTGCTGCTGGTCTCGTGTTCGGTTGTGGGGCTAGTGGTCTTGGTGCTTCTGTTGTTATCGATGGTGTCGTGGGAGTGGGCGTAGAGGAATTACCCCCCTCTCTAGGGAAGCGACGCCTTGGCGCTTGTGGCATGGCTCGTGGTGCGTCAGGGTTATGTTGATAGAAGTCTTCGACAAGGTCAGGTGCGTGAAGGTCTAGGGCCGGGACCCACGAATCTTCAGATGCAGGGAAGTCTTTCCAGTGCACGAGGAAACGGAGTTCCCGTCGTCTGCTGTAAAGGTCTGCCTTGCGGATCGATTCGACTTCCCATTCGGGTTCCCCTTCGATTATTTCTGGATCTGGTCGGGCGTAATTGTGTCCGTGGGCGTCTGTTTCGACGTATCGTGTGAGGAGGTCCACATGGAATGTGGGGTGGATCCTCATTGACGTGGGGAGGCTGAGCCGGTAAGTAACCGGTGACAGCTTCTGTGCGATGGGGAATGGTCCATATCGTCTGGGCGCTAGCTTCATCGTGGGGTAGTGCAGCTTGAGGTTGCGCCCTTCAAGCCACACATGGTCCCCCTCTTCGAATTCGATTGGGATTGCGCGGTCTGTTGCGGTCTGGAAGGCTCTAGCCGCTGCCTCTCGTGCTTCCCGGATCTTCTGAAGGTGCTCGGTGACTTCTGGCACCCAAGCTTCTTCAGTGGACATCGGGATGAAGGGTTTAGTGCCGAAGAGGAGCTGGTGGGGTGTTTGTCCAGAGCGATCGTGTGGCCATGAATTGTGGACGTATTCAGCTAGCGGGAGGTAAGGGGCCCAGGCAGTCTGGTCATTCGAGGTCCAGAGGCGGAGATACTGCTCCAGCCATTGATTGGCACGTTCGCTAGCGCCGTCGGTTCGGGGGTGAAATGCTGTGGACACATTTTGTTGAATGTGGAGGAGGCGGCACAATTCTGTGGTAAACTGTGACACGAATCTGGGGTTGCGGTCGCTGATGATTTTCCTGGGGATTCCAAACCACGGGATGAGGTGGCGCAGGTACAGTGCTGCTACCCCTTCCCCGGTGATGTTGGTAGTGCAGGGTAGGAATTTGGCTGCCTTCGAACAGCCCTTGTCACGCCCACCGAGTGAGCGTACCTCCACAGGCGAAGGAGGGGGCGTAGGCGATGCTGGTGACTGCGGCCTCGTGGGTAGGAGGTCTGTGTACCTCTCGCGTGCAGGCGTACTCTTGTGACGTCTGATGGAGAGCTTTCCCTTGCCTTTGAGCATACACTAAGGCTCTGCAAGGGGACGCGTGAAGTCTGGCAATTGACCAGAGGAGTTGTGGTTCACAAGGGAAGGAAGGGAACCATTCACAGGCTGGGATTACAAGAGAACAGACTTAGGGTCTGTCCTAGGCGTACAACGCGATATAAGTACATACAGGGGTGACTCATAGGGAGTCAGGACGAGTCATGGTGTCCCTAGGACACCGCTACTAGTACAGAGTCACAGGGAGTCAGCAGGAGTCATCGTAGTACATGAGTCACTAGGTGCCGAGGCAGCGCATGCGCAGAGGCGTGCAGATGTAGCACTAGTGACTGCGCGCCGGTCCCGATGGCCCGTCAGGCCGGGTGGTAAGTATGTGGAGCAAAATAGGAAGGTGCGAGCGGAGTCACAGGCCGTAGGGGCCCGGCAGTCCATAGGCGAAGCGTAGAGAGCAGTAGGCAGTAAAATGTGAAAAAGAAATAGAGCGTACAGAGAAGCCGGAGCGTAACATCACCCCTCTCCTACAGTCCGCGACTGTCCTCAGTTGCTACCTTGGTCAGTCCAGTCATAAGCGTCCATGGCGTCAGCGTCGTACTCTGCTGTGGTCCCAGGCTCCCCTTCAGCCTCGTGTTCGAGGCGGGAGCCCTCCCGAGTAATGCGTTCAAGGAGGGAGCGTGCTGAAGGGGGGGGGCGCCCGAAGATGCGCTCGGAGAGGGTGTATGGTTCCGGGCGTTGGGTGCAGCCACGTCCCGCCTTGGCAAGGGCCTCGCGCAGTGCGGGGCAGGGGCAGTAGGAGAGGACCTGGTCCTCTGGAGTCTCGAGGGGGGCATGGACGCTGGTGAGGTAAGGGAAGATGGCATTGTAAGCATCTGCCCGCGAGAGGCGTGTCACCGATTGGTAACGCTGGTCCTTGTAGTAGTTTAGCCTCCTCTGATGATACTTGAGGAGGCGCTGCGCCTCTGCCACACGCCGCTTCTCTGTCTCGATGTCTATGGCGTGGGATTCGATCCCCATCTCCGCGGTGCGCAGGCGTTCCACCTCTCCAATGAGATATGGGTCTCCCAAGGCCTTGAGGGCATTGTCTACGTGGTGCCAGAAGGAGCCGGTGTCCCCTCCTTCATCTGAGAAGATGGCGACTTGCCTGGGCGTGAGACGCGGGAGCGGATGTTGATAGTGTGCTGCCACTGGGCGTGCGTGGAGGGGGTACGTGAAAATGACTTTGCCTCGTCCC
>QLOS01001790.1:0-12713 GCA_003313725.1 Russula sp. MG48 | reverse complement strand
TGCCCTTCCCAACGGCGAATACGAGCGTGGACTGGCCAGTGATGCCCATGAGCATCGATGGCAGCAGCAGCTCTGAGTCTCTGACGGACGGGGCGGAGGTCCTAGCGGTACCGGTGGAGGCGGGCCTGAGGTCGAAGTAGGCGCTGGTGGAGCTGGGTACGTGGTAGATAGATGTGTTTCATAGGGGGACAGGGACGAGTTCTGCCACGGTTTTTACCCATAGCCCGGTGCATATGATGATGACTGTGAGTGATCGGGGTGTGGTCGTGCGTGTTTGCTTGTACGCATGAGCGTATTCAGAGCGTCTCATTGCTATTACCAAGTCTCCTGGATATACTGTACAGCAACTCACCCGTGACCCCCAACTTCACCATGTTGATTTGTCCGTACAGAATGTACAGTCAAAGACGCTTTATTTTGATCTTGTAATGTACATTTTGCCTGTAGGTCCAATGATTCTGTGAGCAGAGGAGGCTAACAGGAAGACAGGCGCCTCGTAGGCACCATCGACTCTTCAAGGCTAAGCTCAACACCGCCTTCATGAGGCTTGACCGCTTCAAACTTCAACCACATCCCTGTCGTCGCTCACATCCCTGACATGTCCGATTACTTGTCTACCACCACTTATCTCCCCCTGATCGAGGAGTTCGGCCAACATGCACCAGGTCGTGAGTCCTAAAGTTACTATCCCTGTTCTGTTCACTGTGACCAACTGGCGAATCAATAGAGCCCACAAGGAAGATACGACACTCACCTATCCATACCCTCAACGATTATGTGCTTCTCAACATATTCCATCACTATCGACTAGACGTCCCGGATGAGTATACTGAGAATGGCTATCCCATCTTTGATGGGGGCGACCAACGTTGGTGGTACAAGTTGGCACAGGTTTGCCGATTGTGGCGGTCTCTCATACTTGCATCGCCATCACAGCTGAATCTTCATCTTCTATGCACCAATGGTGTGCCTATAGCGAACATGCTGGCACATTCTCCACCCCTACCACTCGCCATCAATTATCGCGGGACGACTGAGGAAGATGAAGAGGGTATCTTGCTCGCGCTCAGACACCACAGTGATCGTGTGCACTATATTACCCTTAATTTACCATCCCCAAAATTGCGGAAGATCATCACAACTATGGATGAGCAATTCCCAATCCTGGAACGTTTGTACATCCACGCTTGGACCGAAGGCGTGGTACTTCCCAGAACATTTCAAGCACCGCATTTACGCCACCTCATTCTGTCGCCCATTGCCCTTCTGATTGGGTCTCCATTACTCACGACAACCGTGGGCCTCGTCACTCTCTGGCTTAGCAATATCCTGCCATCCGCCTACTTCTCCCCGAGTTATTTACTCACCCGGCTTTCACTCATGCCCCAGCTGGAATTAGTCATGATTGGTTTCCGCTCCCCTCTCCCCAACCGTGATGTTGAAAGGCAACTGTTGGATGCCCCGAACATGACCCACATTACGCTTCCTAACCTTCGCCGGTTTTGGTTCAAGGGTGTCAGTGCTTACCTGGAAGGCCTTCTTGCTCAGATCAGCGCCCCTGCCCTCGGAGAGCTCAACATTGACCTTTTCAATCAACTGACCTTCACCGTCCCACGTCTCTCGCAGTTCATGGGTACATCAGAAATCCTCAGCTTTAGCGCCGTTCAGCTTGCCTTCGGCAATTATTTCGCTCATTTGATGGCGTTCCAACTTGGAGAAGAGAGCAGCTACCCCCTCAGGCTCACGGTGCAGATCCCATGCAGACGCCTCGACTGGCAGGTATCATCCGCAGCGCAGATTCTCGATTCGCTTCGGCCAGTACTCTCCGTTGTGGAGAAACTCACGCTCAGCCACAAGGTGCATGACCAATTATCAGAATGGCACAACGAGGTCGACCGTACACAGTGGCGCCAATTTCTCAAACCGTTCGGCAATTTGAAGACACTTCATGTGCAAAACGAACTCGTTGGCAAACTTGCTCATTCTCTACAAAATGACGATGGAGAGCCACCGCTGGAGGTCCTTCCTAACCTGGAAGAGGTTGGATATTCTGGAGGAGATGATGCTCGGGACGCATTTACCCCATTCATCGATGAGCGACAGGTAGCAGGACATCCTGTGAACCTGACCATGATCAATCATTCAGAATTTTTGCCTTAGCTGCGGTCGTAAGCCAGGAAATGTGGGGAGTGCTGCAGCGAGCAACCAGACCGACCCTGATATTCGGAAGGTATGCCTTCATTCATGTCGTCATCTCCCACCTGCACCTACACCGTGACCTATGCCAGCTCTTGCCCTCATCAAGACCACGAACAACCGAGTCATCGAGGAGATTACGACACCGATTCTCATAACCATCACATATCTCTTCGTTTCCGTCCCATCTCCATATGCTCTTCCTTGATTTCACGAACTTTAATTTTCACCTGCTTCCTCGGTGATCGCGCAAGTCACGCGTACATCTTATCCGCTCTCGTTCTTGATTCAGCTCAGACTGTCATTTCACCCTGATGTATGAACATGTACACTACCGCCTCGCATAAACTTACGCCTCTCACGTAGCACTTAATCACCTCTGTACAGTATAGTAATCAAGTCCCCGCTGCATGAAGTATGACCTTGTCGAATTTTTCCCGCAATCTGGTGATCCGGTGACTAAAACACATGCTGGCAGGCCTGAGACGAGGGCACTGTCACATTATCTAGTATGCTGCCTCTACACAACACTGCTTCGTTCTCAAGACACTCACACCCCCTTTCTCTGCTTCCCGCCGCCATGCCGCTGCATTGACAGCTGCTGTGAATGTGAAACCTTCATCACAACCAGCCAAGCGTACCTTGGCGACCCTGCTCGCCCAGCGATTCCACCTCACAGCGGCCGATCGCCACCAGTTCAAGTACCAACGCAACATCGGCGTGTCCACCGGTATAGACTCTGGAAAGATAACCCTCACAAAACGCATTTTATGCTACACTGGCCGGATACGCGATGTTCACGAGGTCCTTGCATCGTCCCTCCTTCCTTCCAACTTTTCTGGCGTTTCGGCCCCCCGGCTAAGACGATTATATGAAGGGTATCACCATCCAGAGCGCGGCAACGTTCTGTGACTGGGACGCAAAGTCACCGGCCACGGGCGAATAGGAAAAGTGTGCAATCAATATTACCGACACCCCGGTGCGTCGGAGTCGCCACTTTCCTTCAACTCCTGCTCTTCGAGCTCACCCTGGTTCGACTTTGCTCAGGTCGTGTCGATTTTACTATAGAAGTCGAGCGCGCGTTGCGTGTGCTTGATGGTGCAGTTTTGGTGTTCTGTGCGGTATCTGGCGTCCAGGTGTGTTCTCCTGCAAGGGCCCACACGTACATCACACTGGATTGTCATCATAGGGTCAAACGATTACTGTCGACCGGCAGTGCGGCGGTAAAACCGTGACGTTCCTCGGCTCTCTTTCATTAACAAGATGGACAGGTACGTTTGTTTTCCCGGCTACTCCGGCCCTCTTTCGATAGAATACCAGGCGCAAACCCATGGCGAGTGATCAACCAGATCCGGACAAAGTTTCGTATACCTGCTGCAGTTCAGGTCCCCATTGGCGTGGAGGATCAACTGGATGGTGTCGTTGACCTTGTGAGGTGGAAGGTTATCTACAACAAAGGTACAAAAGGGTGAGCATCCTCGTTTCCCACTGAAAGGTTCAACCGATGGCATCATCACATAGTGTCGATGTTGTCGAATCGGATGAGATCCCAGCGTCCGTTCTCGAGCTCGCCACGAAGAAACGCACAGAGCTTATCGAGCAACTCGCCGAGGTCGGTGGCGGAATGGCGAAACTTGTCTTGAACGATGCGCATTGATCGAATTCGCAACTCGTGGCGGCGATCTGGCGTGCGACCGTCCCTCTGAAAATTTCAGCCGTCTTCTTGGGTTCTGCAATAAAGAACACAGCTGTGCAGTCACCGCTCGATAGCGTTCATGCTTACCTTGCGAGTCCTGCGGAGCGTGAGATCGTTGCACATAATAATGCGCAACCATGAAAACAAGGAGGTACGTCTCTCCGTACCTGCGGTTTTTTTAAAATCAATTATGCAAATATGCAGACGATCATCTCAGGAATGGGTGAATTACACCTCGAGATCTATGTCGAGCGAATAAAGCGCGAGTACGGTGTCGCCTGCACCGCCCGCCCCCAGGTCGCTTTCCGCGAGACCGTGACGGAGCGTGTGGAGTTTGCATACACCCATAAGAAGCAGGCTGGCGGCGCGGGGCAATACGCGCGCGTCATTGGCCCCATAGAGTCGATGAGGATAGACGCCGAGTCTGGGAAGGATACCGCGTTCAAGAGCGTCATCATGGGTAGGAACGTGTCGAGCAACTATATTCCGATGGTCGAGAAGGGCTTCTATGAGGCGCTTGGGAAGGGCACGCTGTCTGGTAACCCGATCCCTGGTGTACGTATGATTCTGCGCGACGGTGCATTCCATGGTATCGACTCGTCTGAGCTCGCTTTCCGCCTCGCCGCTATTGAGGTGTACCTCAAGACGAAGCCTGTGATTCTCAAGCCAATCATGACGGTGGCGGTCGTCGCGCCTGTCGAGTTTCAGAGTGCGTCACTCATTCCCTCCTGTGCTGAATACTTTGGTTGATGGTAATTCTGCAAAAGGCGCGGTAATTGGCGGATTGAACCGCGAGGACGAGTTTACAGCCGTCGCGGAAGTCGCGCTGAACGACATGTTTGGGTATTCGAGCCAGCTCCGTGGCACGACGCAGGGCAAGGGTGAGTTCACCATGGAATATAAGGTACGTTCCCCTCCCCCTTCCTTGTTGAATACAGAACAGGCGTGCTGACTTTGGTGCAGAATCACATGCCGATGTTGCCGAACGTGCAGGCCAAGCTGCAGGAGGCATATCGCAAGTCTCTTCCGCACAACAACAAAAAGTAGACTAAACGGACGTGCGGGGGCCTCCATCTGCGCCGTCAGGCTAGCGATTCACTGGGACTCACTAGGAACATATTTTGTCGTCCTTCGTTCGCCTGGCCAACATTATTATAATCTGGGCTGATTAGGACTCACCATCACCAGAAACCTGAAACGCGTTAATCTGAGGGACTATTAGTTCAAATTCAAAATGTATATCTATGATATCCCACTGCGCGATGTATCAAATACCTCGCTTGTCCTGCCAGTGTCAGAGAACATCTGTGATGGATAGCCGAGGTCCTTTGAAGCCGAGTTGCAGCATGAGGCTGACATTGATAGAGGCAGGCCGCCGCCGCGCTAGTCTGTGGACTCGGTCCTGTTTGCCCCTCTTTGGCGTACGACTGTTCGCACTTCGACTACCATGCCAGCCCTCAACGGCATAAGATTACTGCCTTCGAGACCCGCGTAGACATGAGAGATGTTCGAGAAGGTGGAGGGTATTGTCACGGTATCGTCTTTGGCATCTACTAGGTCGGTCGAGCGTTCTGATTGGCTGGTGAGGAGCGTCCTGGTTGGTTGGATGGCAAAGAATGGGTTCTTGGTTGATGTCGTGATAGCTCCCTCTTCATTAGGTAGCCCATTCGTAGCATACACCCGTTGAATACATGGGTGTAACTACCTTCGTGATGACCCGTGCGTGGCACAGGTCGGGTACGCTGGTACTTTTGCGAGCCCGGTTGTCACATGATCTTAGGCCACATATACCGTGCCGGCCCTCTACGGTGGCCGCATGTCACGAGGCTACTACTAGTGCTATTCACGTCCCTGAAGTCCATTTCGCTGGTCTACTGCCAACTCCCACGCCCCTTCATGCAATGGAAGTCTCTGCTCACATGCGTCTACTCGTAGGTCCTAACACTCGAGGTACACTGGAACCCTATTCTCCTCCTCTCGCTCCATTTATCAACTTGTGATAGGGTCCACTGGCAATGGACGACACTCACATATCCATACATTGGACGATGACGTCCTCGTTAACATCTTCTATCTATGTCGACTGGATGTCCGGGATGAATATAACGATGACGATGGCGTTTTCTGGGTCGATTGGGGCCTTCAACGTTGGTGGTACAAGTTGGTGCAGGTTTGTCAACGGTGGCGGTATCTCATTCTTGCATTGCCGTCCCACCTGGATCTTCATTTGGTTTGCACTTTTGGCACACCTATAGTGGACATGCTGGCAAATTCACCACCCTTGCCGCTTATCATCAACTATATGGGTATGAGTCGGGAAACAACTACTGAAGATGAGAAGGGCATATTACTCGCACTCCAGCACCGTGATCGTGTGCGTCGTATTGGCCTTTGGATCCCAGCCTCGAATTTGCGGAACCTCATCCTGGCCATGGATGAACAATACCCAATTCTGGACCACCTATTTATCCGGGCTCGGAGCGAAGATAATGGCAGCCTGATACTTCCCAAAACATTTCAAGCGCCGCATCTGTGCGAACTCCGACTGTTCAGCACTGCCCTTCCAATACAGTCTCCATTACTCACGACTACTGTGGGCCTTGTGACGCTCACACTTCGAGACATCCAATTATCCGCCTACTTCCCCCCAGGTTATTTACTCACTCGGCTCCTGCTCATGCCTCAGTTGGAGGCATTGACGATTGGTTTTCGCTCCCCTCTTCCAGGCCGTGATGTTGAGAGGCAATTGTTGGATATTCCAATAGCAACACATGTCACCCTTTCTAACCTTCGTTGGTTTGGGTTTCGAGGTGTCGGCGCTTACTTGGAAGGCCTTCTCACTCGGATTAGTACCCCTGTCCTCGGAAATCTTGAGATCGTTGTTTTCAATCAACCCACCTTCACCATCCCCCACCTCTTGCCATTCATGCGGACATCAGAGAATCTCAACTTTAGCGTTGTTCGGCTCAGTTTCTACAGGGATGCCATTGTTTTGCGAGCGGGCCACCATGTACAAGGGACATTAAATCCCTTCTACTTGGAAGTCCTTTGCAGGCACCTTGACTGGCAGATAGCGTCCACAGTGCAGATTCTCCGTGCCCTTTCACCCGAACTTTCTACTGTGGAGCAACTCACTCTCAGCTACGAGGAGCACAGCCTATCATCAGAATGGCAGCATGAGGTCGACCGCACCCAATGGCGTGAACTTCTCAGACCACTCAGCAGTGTGAAGACGCTTCATATACAAAATGAGCTTGTCGGTAAACTCTCTCGTTCCCTACAATCGGATAATGGAGAACTATCTCTCGAAATCTTGCCGAACCTGAAGGAGCTCGGATATTCTGAGGGAGGCGATGCTGGCGACGTATTTACCCCATTTGTCAAGGAGCGAAAGGCTGCGGGCTGCCCAGTAAGCCTGGTCATGGTCGATCGTTTAAAGTTTTTGCCTTGAACACTCCGGCGAACTAGGGGATATAGGGAGCACCACAGCGAGCAGTCAGGCCGAACGTGATATTTGACACATGGTATTCCTTTACCCAACTATCCACGTAGTACTGGTACCCACACCCACTCTAGGTCTCCAAGCCCCATCCCCATCACGACTGTCCGATGTATCAAGGAAATCGCAGCGCAAAGCATAGGCCACATAGGTTGCTCTGAACTCATATGGAGGTGTACGACCTTTGCTTCATGACCATCATGTACTTAGTTTCGATCCCCCTTCCGTTTCGTTTCACCCTTTTTTTTTTTTTGCTATCCCTTCCCTACTCGGCCATCCGCTCGGTCGCGTAGTCGCTTCAGACAAATCTTGGCCCTCGCCCGATCATCAAAACGCACCACTACCACTCCTAACAGACGATGTTGCTGGAGGATACCGTACCACTCGACGCGGCACGGAAAAAGCGTGTGCAGTACAAGCTACCCTTCGATACGCTCGCAGTCTATCCGGACTTCCTCAAAGTGTCTCGCTGCCCCCCGACGATAACGTTGATAGACCTTGTGATGATAATCCCGCTCATGTTCGAGTTTTCCAGGACAACCTCTCGGGGTTACTCCTTGCTGATGCTTTTCATACGCTACGCATGTCGGCACGCGAGGAGAGGAAAGATCTGATGTAGGAGTCAGAACACATGGACGACCATACCACCATTTCGGATCATCTGGAAAGATTGGATAAGGCTCTTCTGGGATCGAACAACGCGAAGGATACGCAAGTCACAGTGGACATGGACCCGCCAGCAAAGCAGCAGAGGGCGGGCGGTACTTGTGGCTTGGCCTTGAAGGCAGATGTATAGTCACATTCTGGAATAATTGGTTCACCTGCTCCGTGGACCATGCCAGCACCATCTCAGCCCCCCGCCTCTATCGAACACAGCCAGCGTGGGCGGTAAGCTCCTCCGAATGGATACTGATTAGTTGCTCAAAAATTCGTAATCGCAACCACAACAGCAGCACTCATCTTAACCTATGACATCACGGCCGATTCTTTGATCGTCCTGCCATTACCCTCTTCTGCATCGATATAACACTAGTACCTCCTGCTCGACACATGTCCACAACTTCCCAGTCCGTGTTCGCGTCCTTCCCCACTTCCGCTTCCATCCTCTTGATGAACTGGCTGTACTAGACTCCATCCTCAGCACGTTCGTTGCCCGGCCACCCTCAAAAATTGACCGTCCCACGGTGATCCGTGCGCCCCCCATGGTTCACGGATATGCTGCACGCGATATAATAAATGATTTGATGTGGAAGACAGTACCCGTGCGCTACTAGGTCATCTTCTGGACCGCCTAGAGAGATTGTGTGGAGTGGTTCTAGGACCGAGCAGCTTGATGGTTATGCAGGCTACGGTGGACATAGACCTGCTGCTTTGCAGTAGGGAGCGGGCTGTGCGTGCTTTTTGACTTTGCCATGCGGATGAGGATGCTCACCCAGCACGACAGTTGATCACCGATTCGTACAAAAAATCTGAGTCACAACCACAATCACAGCCGCCATTCCAACTTATGATTCCGCAGCCGATGGTGCTCATCCTGCCGCCCCTCTTCAGCGCCAACATCGGTGCCGGTACTTCTTACGACACCCTACACCCAACGGCGAGTACGAGCGCCAAGTGGCCAGCGACGCCTATGGGGAGCAGTGCTGGCTGCAGTTCTAGCGGAGGGATCGCCAAGTCAATTACGCCTCAACTATCTGGTCTAACTACGACATAAGCTTATGGAGTAAAGTGGTGGCTTTGCAGAGTTCCCGACCGTAGCTTGCACGGCGTATGCGGTAGATCATGGTGGTCTAGGCACACCTCTTACGCCATCTGTTTTGCCATCCCCTGGTCTCGTCACTATCCCATTACCCGCCTCGCCTCGATCAAATATTGCTCATCTCTCGCCGGTATCACCACCAGAACCGTATTGTCTCTTGCTAGTCGACATCGTCCGTCGTTGGCCGGTTATCTGAATTCATCCGTGGAGTTATCTCCCGCACTCCTACCGAACATGTGCGCACACAATCCAGGAGCAGGAGCACACCCCAATGACGAGACATTACCGGCGAGTGGGAGTGGTCACCACACCATTATCCATTATCGATACATGGTATCCTGCGAAGCCACTTCCTCCTCCGGCCAATCCCAAATCCAAGGCGCCTCATGCCAAGCCCTCCACTTCGAAGTCTCCCCCAGCAGTACTTCCTTGTCAGTTAAAGCCCGCAACGGCATCATCCGCGTGTTGGGGCTGGAGCGGAGTCTAAGTCCCCCGAGGGGCATGCTGGCACCAGTCGATTAGTGTGAGCTCGTTAGGAGGCAAGTATGGGAAGGGGGGTTATCGGGTGTGATAGTGGTGCGGAGGCCACGTTGGTTTTTTTTTTTTTTTTTTTTTTTAATCAGCATTTATATTCCGCAACATACACATTGGTAAAGACGCGGTCCCGGGTCGGGCCGGTTTTGAACTAGAGACGGGTTGGGCTACTGTTGGCTAGGGTGGTCTAGCGTGTGGTGCGAAAGGGAAAGAGGATAAGAGGGAGGTTTGTAAACAACGAACCGGGCTGGTTTAAACCGAGCCCTCGCAGCGACTCGCGCTCAGAAAGGTGGAAAAAGCGACGCCACCTTAGCGTCCGATAAACGATATTGTAGTAGACGTTGTATTTTTCGAAGCAGGTCTCATCGTGCGCAACCTTCCCCTCCTAATGCAGGGTTGGCCCGTTGTTAGGCGGTTGTGGACTCAAGCGGTTGATACGTGAGGAGTCGGCCCTCAACTTGGTTGAGGTGGTCGGGGCAGCGGCTTCTGCCAGTCCGTCTGCCCCGGTCGAGCTGTCTGTACCGGGCCGGGCTGGTGCAGCCTGGCCAGTCGCATGAGCCGTATTTCGGCTGGGCCCCCGAGCTTCCAGTTACCGGGGGGGTGACCACAGGCACGTTTATGGGGGGAGCAGTGTGAGAAGGAGCGGTGACAGGTGGCTTGCCCACTCTGGCCGGTGTGGCAGGTTGTGAGGCTGGTTTCTCGGCAGTCTTCTCCTTATCTCCTGATCTGATGGATGTGGCGCACTTGTGCTTGCTGATCTTTTTCCGGGACTTGAAAGTCCGCCCGCAACTACCGCATTGGCGGTCGCAGGGGGGGAGTTTTGAGGTTTTCTTTGCCTCGCGCTCCCTTTCTCTTTTAGCTGCACGGCGCCTTTTCCTTGTAAGACGTTTCCTCTGCTTATTGGCCCTTGAGTCTCCCCTTGAGCCATTTTGCAGATCAAAGAAGGCCTGGCTGCCCTCTTTGTTGAGAATCTCTAAGATGAACGCAAACATCACCTTTTTGACCTTGGTGACAGGTCGTGGTACAAGTGCGACAGCACACTTGACCAGGTGTGAGTGGTATGCGGGTTCGAATTCGACCCAAGAAAGTTTTCCATCAGCTGCCTTTTGGGCAGATATGGCTTTTGCCATGAGGTTGGCCCTCGAAAGGAACCAGCGACGACGGAAGATGTTGTGAATGTCAAAGACCGATAGATCGTCATCCACAGTAAGTGCCCTTTTTGGCTTGGCCCTGCCCTTAGTAGCAGGTTGGTCAGTGCTGCGTACCATGGGGGGAGGGGTGATGTCCATTGGGGTGTCCCGTTGGGTGGGAGTAAAAATGTCTGGTGAGGACATGGTAGTAAAACGAAAAGAAGACGGGAGGCCACGTTGGTGGTTCTAGAGTCTGCGCCGCCTGCGGTTGCGGATTTCAACGATACCGCCGGAGATGTTGATGAAGAGGCGTATGGAGAGGCCATCGAAAGTGTTCGGTTAACGGAGCTGAGGACCGATGGTCCCCCCAGGGGCTCCTCATTCGCACCCTCGACTTCGTCGCTATCTCCCATTCTATTCCCGTACTCGCCATCATTGACAGGCCCCAGAGGACAACCGACTCCGAGGAGACTCAATTAGCAGCATAAGCACCAGAGGGGGCATGAACCTGCCCTCGAGCTTGAGCGGTACGACCGAGACAAGCAGTATAGCAATGTTGATAGTCGGGGAAATAACTACCATACCCACTACTTCGCATCTTACTTTACCGGCTCCTGCAATCTCTTCGCCCAGCTGGGCCTCGTAATTTCCTCTCGTCTGAGGAGAAGCCCTACCATAGTGTACTCATGTACCAATGTCTCGATGCTCGACTGCTCCAGAGGCAGAATCGCTTGCAGACATTTTAGTGCCAAATGGGAAGCACGACCGGGCGAGGAGACACAACACCCGCGGTCATAAGCGCGCAAGGATGGGCTTCGCGGATGGCCTTCTCTGCTAAAGAGGAATCACAGCCTGCTGTGGCACTCTCAACCTCTCCTCGAGGTCATGGACAGCAGTCGCAGTTCGGTATCATATCATTTTTTAAAGTAAATTCGTCACCTGTTTTCATGGTCTCTGTTTTCCCTGCTGTTTTCCATGTGATTTGTACAATGTTTCCTTATCTTTTGTTTGTAAGATTACCCTTATGTACAGAAAACCACTTCGGTCTTAATCGTCCACAAGTCGGTACAAAAGTGTTACTACTCGGCTTGTAGTATATACTGTATATCTGTGCAATTTAGAAAAATACTCAAAAGCTAGGTTCTTGCGCGACCCGAAGACTGTGCAATCTGCGAGCCATCTCAAACTCCAAGTGTTCTTGACCCCTTGTGGCCGCCACAAATATCCAATCTCGACAGAACCATCATGCCACCGCCAAGCGCATCCTCGTAGTCCCAGGTGGGCTCACCAGCGCCCTTCATATTCTTCAGCACGCCTTGAAGAATACGGTCATGGAAAAAGTCATCAAGAGGACGCAAATTAGGGTCGGCGATGTGATCAAGCTTAAGGACATTTCCGGCAATATCATCGAAGCCAGGAACAAACGGAATGACAGTATGCCCGCGCTGTGGGAACTTATAATGAGAACTGATACCATTGGATAGATATTTAAAAAAAAAGCAAGCCTCGGGATTAACAGCAAAATCGTAGTTATTCCACGCATTGTGCAATCCCCGCGAAGAAGAATCACATTCTGAATCGAGTCAATCTTGGTTGATCCGCCGAGTGCGGCAAGAGGTGCAGGATCCGTGATACGACTCGGATACTAACCCCTGCGGATCCACTAGATAATCCCGTTAGCTAAATGGGAATGAAATGGGCATGATGGATGTACCTCGTCATCATGCGCACGCGGGTGAATGTGGGCCGATTTGAAACGACTATAGTTATCTCGAACAACCATGTGGCCTGATATGAGGCAGCAACGATCGCGATCGCGCACACGCGTTCGATAGTGCTCTGTCTGTAGGAAAGACATTATGAGTAACTGGATGTGTGGTGCGCATGCGTCTTGTGGAA
>QLOS01001789.1:0-18571 GCA_003313725.1 Russula sp. MG48 | reverse complement strand
GTACGATCGTCGATCGGGCGAAGGGGAGGTCTCCCCCCAGTTCGAACTCCTGTCCCAGCGTCCCCATGTAGTGCTCGCCTTGCGCCCCCCGTGAATCCGAGGCACCCGTCTCAAGTCAAGTCGAGCCTTTAGATTTGCGTACGTACGTACGTACAGGTCGGGTTGTTACCCGTCATACAGATACATGGGTGCGTGAACGTCCCCTCTTGCTACTGTACAAGATATGAAAACACTATCCGACATGCCGCCCGACCCAACCAACCCAACTCAACCCAACCCCTCACCGCGGTCCCGACCCCGTTGCCTCCGATCACATATATACCACCGTCATATCCGGTCAAAAAAGAGACGATAACAAATACCAAAAAAATAAGGGGAAGTGATCGGGTCGACACGACAACGGTCCGGGTATGAGCATTTTTGGTGGTTCGACTCGCCTGGCCCATCACGCATCACAACGCCATGCATAATCGTCGGGCCGCGGCATCGGCATGCATCATGGGATCATCAGGAGAACCACGGAGCGCCGCAGTGGCGTTCTAGATCCCCATGCGCCGCCAAGTCGTGGCCGGCGGATTCGTTGTTGTAGTTGTTGGTGTAGCGGCCCCCCGCTGCTGTCGCCGCCGACGCGGAGCGACGTGGCCGCCCGGGGGTTGCGGGCGAGGTAGTGCCAGCGCCGCCGCCTCCTTGTTGCTGCAGGGCGAGGGCGGACGGCGATCGTGACGCCGTCCCGGTCGTGCCGCTGTTGTTGTTGTTGAAGAAGAGGATGCCCCAGGCGCGGGGGCTTTTGTGGGCCGTGGTCATCTGCCAGGAAGAAGGAGCAGCAGCAGCTTTTTCCCCGCAATGCGCGTGGAGCACTTTCTCGTCAGCCCAAGTTCAATACCGCCCAAAGTCCGATGCCCCGTCGTTCAACGACGGTCACAGGGAGGCCAAATAACAATTAACGAGAAAAAGAACTCACCAACTACGTCGATGCAGGACATGTTCTTATTGTTCTTTTTCCTTTATGTGCGGGTGGGGAAGGGCGGATCGTGGGGTTTTTCTCGTCACGGCGTGTACCTGGCCCGCCCTTTATGAGAGAGAGAAGTACTCTTTATGGTGATGTCCATGGCTGGGAATGGAACGTCCCTATCCGAATCCCCAACGGTTTTGCTGGGACTGGTGCGTGCATTCCGCGGGGACGGAGAGCGTGGGGTACCTATACATATCTTGCCCGGACAAACAGAAGCACTCGTGCGCCCCATCAGTACTTACTGGAGCACAGAAGCCCCACCACTGCGACTGCATGGGCACATCTGACGCCAGCGAGGTGACGACAGCTCGTGTCTGCGAGGGACGAGTCCTCGATCCCCTGGACGTAAGGGTGCCACGTGCAAATCAGAGCAGAAACTGTGGGGTGCGGGGAAAGTTGCAAGCGAGCAAGCGGCAGGTTTAGGCATCGAAACGAGCGGCAGCAGAGCTTGGACCTTCCAAAGTTGCACCTGAACAAGCGTAGCCTCGGAGACGGGTCAACCAAGAATGGTATGCATACTATAGCATGTACTGTATATACTCTGATCTTTATCTCTAGCCCGTATGCCCGGGGGGTCAAGTGAGTGTGGAGACACCTTCTCATATGCCCGAAGCTCAGCCGGCAGGCAGTACAGGTCGTCACATGGCTAACTTCGAAACCCTTTCATCATTCGCGGAGTCGAATGTGTGTCTTCCTCCGCGATCGGTACAGGAGAAATTTGGTCATCCTTCAAGTTTGGACAGCTTGCGCTCTGCAGCCTATCTGATCCGTGACGCCGCCCGCTCCACACCAAGACTTCTGCGCAGCACCTCCTGCTTTGAGTTTCCCTCGCACACACGTAGAACAGCCAGAAATCCAGTTCTATGCCATCATTGCTATGTCGCTCACCTATTAATAGCTAGATTTCTTCTAGATTTCGAACAAGCAGGGCTTTATTTATGGTGCATGCCACGCGTCCTTTATCTCTATTCTCACTCTTCTTCGTCGGAGATGCTCGAAAATAGCGAGAAGCGGGTTTTCCTGCAGACCCAGGGGTGTACTTTGGTAAACTCGAGCTGGATCTGCCAGTGGTGCAGGGTAACTTCATCCTCACGACCTCGCACTGCACGAAATGATCTTCGAGCTACTGTGTGATTCCTTGGAGCGACGCAGACGGTATTCCATATCTCGATGTTCGTCGGTTCCATATACGAGGACAACGCTGCTGGGCTTTTCCAGACTACGAGATGCTTCTAACTATTACTGAGCCGGAGCCGTTGTATATGATTCAACGATGCCTCTTATACTAGTGATCGACAGGAACTCGGCTCGTAAGAAGACAGCGGGTTATTGCATTCTTTACGTGGCATAACTCCCCCGTTTCCTTGCCAGCGGAAACTTCCTGTAGATCTCTCTAGGCATGGGCTTCTTTACAGAACCAGTACAAAGGACTAGCGCACCGAAGTGGAGGAAGCTATTGATCAAGGCAAGAGGCGAGTGCTAAAGCGGGACGTCCTGGGCTCTACTCAGAAACCTTGTCGGCCCGACGGTTGGCTGGATGTCGCGGCCATGTGCCCTCGCCCTTGTCCGTCCAGTCGCAATCCAAGCTTACAATAGAGAAGCCTTCCGCCGGTCGGGTGAAGTTAGCGTAGCGGAAGCTCCGCACAGTGGGTGCCATCCTGTTCCTGGCTCACAGCTCATCGATGAACGCTTCGAGTCCAGTAGTGACGGTGGCGCGGTCTTCTATCCGCGGTGCACCGTAGCCTCGGCTGTGTAGTCGCGCTCTTATCTTTTCGCCGTCACGATAACCTCCCGCTGGCCACCTAGGCCCATACTAACAATAGGAAGTCGGGAGCATCTCTCCCGCCTCGCAAATTATTACTGACATGGTTGCGACATTCAAATTTTCCGTCTAGCCCTCTTTGCAGCTTCTCGTCCGGCGATCCTCCCGAAAACGGCGCCGGCAGTCAGTCCACTTCCTCCGGGGTAGTTATCATACCACAAGCCACCCACCATCTCGCCAGTGCAGTAAAGACCCGGGATCGGGTTACCGCTCTCATCCTCCAGTACACTTGAGGTGTCTGGATCAATTGCAAGGCCACCAAACGTGAACGTGATCCCGCACGCCACTGTCACTGCGAGCAATGGCACCTCTTCTAGCGGCAACGCCCAGTTCGACTTGGGCGGTAACAGCCCTTGCGTGGCAACCCCATCTTTCACTGCTGGATCCCACTTGCGCCCAGGGTGTGCGGCTGCGAATGTGCCAGTTGCTTGGTTATACTCTGCGAGCGTCCGCACAAATGCCCCCACATCTTCCAAGCCGTGCGGAACGAGTTTTTGCGCGAGTTCCTCAGCACTGCTAGCCCATATCTTTGCCACTACTCCATCCCCATATTCCTCACTCCGCAACCACCTCGCAGTGCGCGCGTCGAATATCTGGAATGCAAGCCCGCCCGGCTGCCGCAGGATCGCCTTGCCGTACATCGCATACGTGAAGTTGCGAAAGTCGGCACCCTCGTCGACGAACCGCGCACCGCGCGTATTGACCATGATGCCCAACGGATAGCCAGACTTGGTATACTGGTTTGACAGCTCACGGTCTCCCCGGTCAACTGGTGCGTTCGCGTCCCAGCACGTCGCGTGGCAGCTAGCCCAGTCTCCTGCGAGCCGTGCCCCAACAGCGCGCGCCATTGAAATCCCATCGCCTGTGTTGTACGGCGTCCCTCGAACCTAGTGTATGTGTGCGTGTTGGTAGTGGATTAATAAAAGGAAGGAGCGCAGGACTTACGCGTGCATTCTCCCAGCCTTCGCCGAGGTGTTGCTTCCGTAGCGCTGCATTCGCCTCATACCCTCCGGCAGCCAACACGACAGCCGGAGCACACACCTCGTCGCGCCTTCCCTCCTTCTCCACCACGACGCCAACAACAGCACCACCTTTGCAGATAAGCTCGCGCGCAGGCGCCTCAAACCACGTTTCAACGCCGTAGCGCTGGAGCGCGGCTTGGTGCGCAGCGATGAGGCCTTTGCCTCCCTCCCGTGTGCAGAGCGCCATACCGCCCCAAAACTTCTGCCGCCCGTCGACCTCGTACGCCTGGCGGTTGAACGCGAGCACGAACGGCACCCCGACGGTCCTCTTCAGCCACCCGACCGCCTCCCTCGATCCCGCGACTACGGCGCGCACGAGCCGCGCATCGCTCCGTCCACCGCTCAGGCGCACGATGTCGTCCGCGAACTGCTCTGCGGTGTACGGCTCGACGTCGGCGCGCGCTGCGAGCGCGGGCGGGACGTTCTCTGAGTCGACGACGAGCGGGAGGAGGTCCCGAAGGCCCGCGTGGACGGTCCGGTGGGCGCCGGCGGTGAAGAAGCCGTTGCCGCCGGCCCAGGCCGCGGGGCATTTGTCGAGGAGCAGCACGCGCGCGCAGCCGTGTTCTGCGGCTGAGAGCGCGGCGCAGGAGCCGGCGTGTCCTGAGCCTACGACGATGCAGTCGTACTGTTCATGTGCTGCGGGAGCAGAAGCAGACTCTGACATTTTTGGGTAGGTGAAGATGATGTGTGATACAATACAAGCCTGGGACAGGACTTGGCAATATTTATACATCTTGCATGGCTGGCATACTCTTCCCACTCCACGGAAAAAGCACCCGAGGAAACGCCCGCCAGCCCTCGTGAATTGAATCATACATATCCTGTCTGCAGATACGCTACACCGATACCTAATGAATACAATCCTTCACCGAACCAGCAACGATGGGTGTTGCAGGAACTCAGCACATATCAGACCGTAGAAGGGTTGACGGCAGTATAACTTCCATCTACCACAATCTCCTGGCCATTGGTATAGCATCCCGCTGGGGACGATAGATAGATCACTGTACCGGCGATTTCGCCAGGTCTGCGAAGTATGGGTCAGATGATCCCCAAAATCTGGGTAACGGATGTGAGCATACGAGCCAGCTCGCCCAGCTGGAACAGGGAGCAAGCTTTGCGCGACCCGAGCCATTTCTTCTGCTCCCGTAATGGTATCAAACGTCATTTCGGATGCGTACACGCCAGGCGCGATGGAGTTTACGCGGACAGGGATGCCCTTGAGAGCGATCTCAGTCGCGAGCATTTTTGTGAGATGCGTCGCAGCTGCTTTGGAGCTGTTATATGCAAACTTGCCACGAGAGTCAACACAGGCCAATTGCGATGCGACATGCGTAAATCTGCTCACATGTCTCTGCGCAATCTTCAGGATCCCGCTTATACTGGTAATATTGACAACGCTAGATGTGTAACCTTCGATATCCCGACTACCCTTGTCGAGTAATCCCAGAAAGGCTGTTGTCATGTAATAGATAGAGAATGTATTGATCTTGTAGAGCGCAGTCCATGCGTCGAGGCCATCGTCGTTGAAAAGTGCGTTTCCTATGGTCTCAGCATTGGCGTTCTCCGGCGCCTGGGGATCATTGAGGAACGGTGTAAGAGGTCCCGAGACACCGGCGCTAAGAAAGTGAGATTTAAGCCGATCCGTCAATGGGCTAGGTGGACGACCTTTACTTGTTCACGAGGATGTGCAATCTCCCTTCCTTTTCTTCGATGAGAGTCTTTGCCTCGGCGATACTATCGCGATTCGAGACATCGAGGGGCAAGCTGGTTTGATCAAGGTCTAGTGTAGGGTAGATGTGACCCCGATGGTAGATTGTACGTACGGAATGATGACCCCTTTGTCATGTGCTGCCCATTCGTCCGCCACCTTCTGCAGGACTTCCTTGCGGCGACCTCCAATGTACACCTTGGCGCCATTCGCGGCAAGTCCTTCTGCGATCATGAGGCCAATGCCAGTCCCTCCGCCAGACACGAGGGCAATACGACCTCGGAGATCAAAGATGGTGGAAATATTGAGGTCTGCCACTGAAGACATTAAGACAGACTGAGATAGATTGAGCACTAGGTGTGAGTGCGATCATGATAAGATCACATTGCCAGAAGCAGATTATAGACTCCGCCATAAATTTGGTCCTATAGATCATGACAGATTGGGCATTCAGATTGGGCCAGATCATACCACCGACTGTATGATCATTGGCTGATCATAAAGATCTATCATTCCAATATCATGCAATCATTACGCGTGTTAGTAACATATGTGATCATATTCATTTATTGAGAATCTATTATTCCAATATCATGCAATCGTTACCAGTATCATTCTCGTGTGCATCTTCACTGGCAATCTGGGCCTCTCGCGTAGCATAAATAGAGCCACAATCCAGTGTCATTTTAAGGACAGCACCGTGCACATTGCCTCACAAGTCCGCAAATCCTTCTACTCCAAGAATATCATTGTCGTCCAAGCTATCTTCCTCGTCTTCCAGGCCTTCGTCTGCACTCATGATATCCACAGCCCACGTCCTCTTCCGTGTCGTTCCCCGCCCCGTCCCCGTCCTCGTCCTCGCCACTAGGTTCTTTGGTTTGTTCTTCATCCTGCGGTTCGTCCATGACATAGCCGCTGTCATCTTTTAGCTTTGGGTCGAGGTAGCGTGTTCGAAATATAATCATCCCCACAATATATCTGCAGTGCGAGGGCGTGGTTCAATTCTGGCCCCCTCAAGATCATAAAATACAGGCATTTCTGAACCTGTCATGATTCAGAGATGCCGGTAATTTATACGAGGATTACAAGTACGACTCAGAGGATCCCGATCATGAAGGGCCCCTTCAGAGTGCCTTCCTGGCCTGCGTAAGTGACCGTTTATAACATCCCTGCCATATCTTGGTACTGATCAACACTGCATCTTATTCGGTCCACACGCGGTAGACACCAAAGGAGCAAAACGAAACGAACAGTCCCGGCACCAGTCACTGACACTGTCGGGGACATGTATAGCATCACGACTATTACCCCACAAATGGCCGCATACGCGGCTGTAGCGGCAAGTAACAATTATCGTCGTGTTATCCGAGTCGTCGTGTGAGATCACTTCGATTATCGCATGTTCTATCGTGCGATCATCATGCGCCTCTCCGACCCAACAGATCCTTGGGTTGAACGCACGCTGGCATGGTGGAACAAGTCCCCAGCTACACACATACACAAGGGGCTGACAATCGCTGCAGCCAGGTCTTCGGGGATGAACTCGGAAAGATACCTTACAAAAAAGACGAAGAATCGGACGAAGAACCGCGTGCGTTCATTCGCCGGATGGCTGCGCGCAAGGCAGCACATAAGGCAGCGATGGCCCGCATTGCAGTTTTGACAGGTGTGTGACAATTGCTTTCTGGAAGTTGATATCGATCTCTCTATACAACGCATACACCTACCCTGGACTCAGGCGATCAGCCTGCGCCCCCCAGTCCTGCCAATGCCTATGTCCGCGCGTCCCGGGATCTCTCCGGCGGCACGAACCCCTCCAGTGCCAATACGTCTCCCCCTCCCACTCCGTCACCTGCTACCCCTATACCAGCAGCGCCCAACGACTCCGGGTCCGCTAGTTCCGAGAAACAGGAGACCGAGGAGAGGGTCGAAAACTGGTGGGCCAAAGGATAAGACAGTGCCGAGGGTGAGGGGGAAGACTTGTCAGGCCTCCGGTTCCCGCGGTTACTGTGGTTCGTGCTACGGCTGAGAACCCCCCGAGGGTGGATGCTGTAACTCGTGTTCGACGCCGTCCGTGTGGCGTGCGTTCGAAAGGGCTGGACCTTCGGCAACCCTATTGCGATTGACCAGGTGTGGATCTTGTCTTCCTTTCCTTCACATCGCGTGCAGACTCTGAGAGGGTATAGTGCGTTGAGGAACACCGGTCCGACCAAATACAGGGGCAGTCATCGGAGAGTTGCAACGTCGCCGGTCTCGTACCAGTGAACGAGGTTGTTGGGAACATCCACATCACACCCGGGCACTCGTTCGAGCGACTCAGTCCCAGATTTACGACTTTTTGTGGTACTTGAAGAACGACGGTAATCGCCATGACTTCTCACACACTATACACCACATGTACTTCACCGCGGATGACGAGGCGGACGCGCCCAAGGCACAAGTTAGCAAGGAGATGCGCGAACGTCTGGGTATCTATCAGAACCCGCTTGATGAGCTTATGGCAAGGGTTCGTAGACTCTATTTCGAACATCCCGGAGGCTTAGAGGCGTCGATACAGACGTCGAAAGCGCAATACATGTTCTACTACTTCCTCAAGATCGTATCGATACGATTCCGTACCCTAGACGGCCAGATTGTCAACTCGCACCAGTATAGCGTCACACACTTTGAGCGTGACCTCACGACGGGCCAGGAAGGCAACACAAACGAAGGTTTACAAATACATCACGGTGCTGCCAGCATGCCGGGTTGATGCATGGCTCGGTCTGTGTTGTGTGAACAGCGGGAGACTGATCTCGCAACGACCGCGTAGGCGTGTTCTTCAGTTACGAAATCTCGCCTATCCTCGTTGCGGATCGCGAAACGCGCCGACTGCGTTTGCGTACTTTTTAACTTCGTAGGTTGTTTTCTTCCCCCTTGGTTCAGACGTTCCTGATCCGTGAACAGAACATATGCCATCGTAGGCGGCGTGCTCACCGTGGGTTCTATCCTTGATAGCGCGCCCTTCGCAACGCAACGCGGCCTCAAGAAGGGCGCCACAACGAACGGGCATGTCAGCGGCAGGCTGACATGATTTCCTATGGTTACATCCTGTCCTGGATCGCATGAACTTCTAGATGTGCCACGTATCGTTCATCCTCGGCGTAGCGCGTAATACATGGAGTGTCTCTACTTGCGATGCCTCTTAACATTCATGAAAACCCCGGCGTGAGAATGGAGTCCAGTCCGAAATGGTTAATCGATATATAGAAAGCCCCGAGTGGGTAATAAATACAGAAAGCGATATCGATAAGAGGGACGGGAAGTAGAAGAGGCGAGGTCTGGGTCATCTTCGCCGCTTCGCGCGTGCCGCACTCCCTGGGCCCGTCTCCGTCGCCCTACGCTTCTACGTTGAAACGTTCGTCGCTGATAGACGCTGCGCCGTGACATTAATGACCCTCTTACGACACAGGAGTCGCGGGAGGTGGGTCTTCTGGGGATTATCCCGTGAAGTCAGTTGGCCGTGTCAACGAACGATGGACGCGAGTGTCGAGTGAGTAGGATAGAGGAAGCACCTTCAAGCTGGCATACATCATCAACTCGTCGTCCTCTTCATCTGGCTGCTGGAACATGTGTTTTCGGCCCCATGGCATAGTCTTCCCGCGCGGTGTGAGCGTACCCATCCCGGCGTTCTCAACCTCTCCCTCGTCTACGTATTCTCCGCCTGAGACCGCATCCGACTGTCCTTCCTCACCCTCATCAACAGAGTCCGAACGCGCGACCTCGATCCTATGGTGCGAGCCGGCACTGGACTTGCGCCGTCTCACGTCGCCGCCGGCGGTGGGCGTTGATGTATGGTGTAGGACACCGGCGTCCGGCGGCCTCTCCGTGTCCAGCTCACAGCACTCTCATTCCACCTCTTCTTCTTTTACGACCTCGATTACCGCCTGAACGCGGCGGACCACCCGAGGGGGTGGTAGCGCCTGTGTGGTCGGTGCTCACACTGGTGCCTGTCGGCGCATGCAGTTGGTGATGATGTGGACGCACGCTTCGTGGAGGATCGACTGTCCGAATTGGGACTCGCTTTGAAGTGTGTGCGGGCGTAGCCTATGGTTGGAACAGGTCAGGGTAGCGATGTTGCCCGAGGAGGCATATTGTTAAGCTAGCGTACCTGTGGGGATAACTGGTTGAGAAGGTGCGTGTGCTCTGCGTCGATTCGAAGGAATTGGTCTTTCTAGGCATTGATTCTCCACGTAAGGACTCCTCCTGGCGCAGGCATCGACCTTTCCATTGCTGCGCTTCCTGCCGGAGCTGCGCGACCAGCTCAGCTTGGTGTGCTCTGCACCGAACCCGTAGGTCAGTTGGAAATTTGTAAACTCGGGCAGCGAACGTGTGCCTCACCACAATCAACGCTCTATCCGCCTGCCGTGAGTGCAAGCGTAAGCACAGCACGAAGGGAGATACATGACAGAGGACGCGCCTCTGACTTCCACTTGTCTACCTCTGCAACCCAGAATCGTGTTTGGTCTTGCTAACATTAAGGTCTCTAAGTGCATCGTCACGCTCGCGCCGCAGGGCACGCAGATCATCGTCGGTTTGATTTACTCTTGCACGCGCTCCTTGTTCGTAAAGCACGGAGCTGAAATGAGTGAACAGGAGAATTGTGAGGAAGGTATTCTGGCGCACTGCAAAGACAGAACGGTTTGAATGGCTCTGCAATGGAAGGTTCCGACATGAGCCCGTCGCTGTTGTTGTGTTTGCGTTGACGCTGTGGGCACCCGTTCGTAGAATCCTCGTGACTTGTTAAAGTCACGGGCGACTCGGACACGAGGCTGCTCTCCAATGGCCCTCAACATCAATCATAGGGCGCAAGGATTCTCAAAACCCCAAATTTCGACGTATTCATTAAACGATGCCGATGCCAACTCACGACTTAAACGATGGCAGACCCTAGCATCCACACTCCCCTTCCGACATCCGGATCGCGCCCCGATTGCCCACAATATTGCGAGTTACCACTGGTCCCGCTACAGGGCGACTCGACAGAAGGGAGACCTTGACCAGGCTATCGTGGGATATACAGAGGCGCTTTTGCGTGGAATGAACCATCCTCCCATAAACATTTTGACTTTCGAGCACCTGACGCGTGCATTAGTCACTCGTTTCAATGACTTCTTCGGAGCGAGGGAAGACCTTGATCACATTATCTCATATTTTCGCCACCTCTCCAACCTCCCGCTAGAGGTCGCCGACATTAAGCGCCTCGATGTCCTCAGTGGCCTTGCCGATGCCCTCTGCAGTAGATTCGAAGTTGGAGGGCGACCAGAGGACATTGAGGATTCGGTCTCCTTGCTTCGACATCTTATCACCATGGCCCCTCCAGGCACGGATCATTATCATCTCATCGCAAGCAAGCTAGCAGATACCTGGAAAAGAAAATATGACCAAACTGGCGAGTTAGAAGATCTCACCAAGGCCATCAGCCACTATCGTGCGATGCTCACATCCTGTTCACTGGATCATCCATCGCGTCATTTCTATCTCAGCAACCTTGCGGAGGTGTTGATGTCACGCTTTGAACAGAGTGGTGACCTGAGCGATGTTAAGGACGCCGCCACGCTATATCAAGAGTTGCTTGACTTCCTGGACAAGGAACACCCCAAGCGGGTGTGGGTTCTCACAAACTTTGCTAACATCTATCATGCCCGCTTCAGACAAACAGGTGACTCGGAAGATCTCGAGAAAGCAATCAATCAGTATCGTGAGGTCCTCCTTTCATGTCCTCTGGGCCATGAGGACAAGGCCAAACTACTGATAAACCTTGGGGTTTCGCTCATGAGTCGCTTCGAAAACTTTGGTCGGATGGACTGTTTGGAGGAGGCAACTTCGCATTATCGTGCCGCTCTTCGCCTCTGTCCCCGGGGTTACCTACATCGACAAGAGGCTTTGAGTAGACTCGCCAATGCCATGTATTGGCGCTGCCATCGGACACGTAGAATGGAAGATTTGGAGGAATCGATTAAACTTGAACGTGAAAATTTAGCTCTGACACCTTCAACGCACCGAATGCGTCCGCAGATGCTATATAACCTCTCGCTCAGTCTTGAAACACAATATAAATGGACCGGTGACATGGGTTACATCGAAGAGGCAATTGAACATCTTTATGAAGCTTCGAAATTAGTCAAATCTGGACATCCCTCTTCACGACACCCTCTTCACCTTCTTGCGAGGAACCTGGTTTGCCGCTTTAGGCACCGTGGCGCAGATAAAGATATGGTCGACGCAATCAAACACCACCGAACTTCGATTTCCTTAATCCCTGAAGGTCATCCAGAATTCACCCCCATGCTCTCTGACTTTGCCCTTGATTTGCGCTATATTTTTTCCCGGACAGGCGATGCAGAACACCTCGAGGAGTCCATTGCTTTGTCTCGATCTGCCGTCGAATACCAATTCTCTAGTGTGCGTAATAGACTGATAGCAGCTGATAACTGGACAGTCACGGCGCACGCCACACGACACTCCTCAGCTCTGACTGCATACCGCAAGGCCCTCTCCTTACTGCAGCGTGCGATAGACTTAGGTCCCACAGTACACACTCGGCACGAATATATCAGTGACCGAAGCATCGAGGCCATTCGGAGTCTTCCTATGGACGCCGCATCATACGCTATCAAGTCCCGTGCCTCTGAGGAAGCCATCGAGATGCTTGAACAAGGGAGAGCCCTCCTGTGGTCCGGCATGCGCAGCCTTCGCACCCCACTCGAACACCTCCACGAAGTCGACAAATCTCTGGCAGATGAATTCACAGAAACCAGTCAAGCATTGGAGGCAATAATCACTACAACCGGTGTTCGTGATTTCGTGCAGACTCCAGCCGGAACGGATGACGATGGTGTCGCAACTAGGAGAAAGGACACGTTTGCTCGTGACTTGGCGGAGAAGCGCAGGCTCTCAGGGGAACTGGAAAAGGTTGTCTTGCGGATCCAAGAATTACCAGGATTCGAGAACTTCTGGAGACCCATCCCTTTTCGTCACCTCCAAACCGCGGCTATGAGTGGTCCAGTGGTCATCATTAATCTATCCAAATACCATTCCGATATTCTCATCGTCCGGTCCAACCACCCAGTTGTTCATATCCCTACTCCGAAGAACTTCTTTCATAGGGTCACAAATCTCGCCCACCAGCTGTCAGAAACGCGGAAGAGTTACCGCTTGGAGTCAAAAAAATATGACCGCGTATTGCAACAGACCCTGGAGGAACTGTCCGAGTTGGTGGGTCAGCCCGTTGCCAACACGTTAATGGAGCTTGGAATTCCAGAAAAGTCCCGAATCTGGTTGTGTCCAACCTCTGTGTTGTCCTCCCTTCCGATTCACGCTGCAGGACCAATATCTTCGCACACCAATGTCAAACAATACCTTTGTGACATTTACGTGTGTTCATACACACCGAGCCTCTCAGCGTTGATAGCATCGAGGTCCGGCAACTTATCTAGATCTGCGAGTGGGCAGCCATCGTTACTCATCGTCGGACAGCCAGACGAATCCCTTCCCGGAGTGGACTCAGAAACGCGCAGTATCGAATGTTTGGTTGGTAGTGGTTCTGTGACAAGGGTCGCAGGCGAAGCAGCGACACCTGAAAATGTGATCGCTCACCTTCCGATGCACCCCTGGGTGCATTTTGCGTGCCACGGCATGCTGCAACCGGGTCGGCCTTTCGAGTCATCCTTTCTTCTCCAGGACAACGCCCACCTCACACTCCTTCGCATTGCCAAGTCTCACCTTCCCACTGCAGAACTTGCATTCCTAGCGGCCTGTCATACTGCGGAGCTAACAGATGATGGTACGCCAGATGAAGTACTCCATCTGACTGCTGCGATGCAGTTTAGTGGATTTAGGAGCGTGATTGGGACGATGTGGGCGATGGTGGATGAAGATGGGCAGGACCTTTCAGAGTACTTCTATAGCAAGATGTTTGCTGCGGGCGCGCAAGATGCGAGCTATGAGAAGTCAGCAAGGGCACTCCGGCACGCGATTCAGAAACTGAGGGCGAAGAAGGGTGTTTCACTTGAGCGATGGGTGAACTTTGTCCACTACGGAGCTTAATTAAAGAGCCGGAATCTGGCCTAGAGTTGTGGTGAGTCACTCGATATCACTTAATTGGGAGTCGGTATGACTGATGCGGTACCAGTCAGTGACATCTGGGACAACCGTGATACATCCAGGTGGAATAAGCCACTGATTTAAGTCGATTCTCGGTTTTCCGACTCGGACGTTTCAAGTTCATGGTTTACGTTGACTATTTAGAATTGGTTTGTATTTTGTTCTCAAAGCAAGCGCGAGCGTGCGCAGGTCCGAGCATTGATTTGAGACGTACTGTACGGTATGTGGGCAGGCTAGGGCGTAGTACATCCCTACTTTACGTCAGTGTTATCCCATCGTCTCACTTTTCATCCCTCTGTTTTAGCTCATGAGCTCCCTGTATGTCCTGAATTCGACGGTTATCGATTGAATGTACACTGTCTTACTGTTCTCGAAGCCTCCGCGTGTTCAATTTGCTCCACTTGCCACCCCTAGTCTTGTCTTGTTCTCTTTCAAGCGCCCCCCACGTGCGGATTGAATAAGAGCACCAAACCCTAACCCAAGCGCGTTGATGGCCTGCAATCGTTGCAAAGGAACGTCCTCAGACCTGTACAGCTTTCTACCTTCCTGTTCTGAGTGCGGGAAGAAATGGCATCATCGTGCGCGATAAAATAGCCATCCTCCTGATATATCTCGTTGTTACTGTCTCCGTACGGCAGATTGTCATATTCCCCCCTTTGGGTGAAGCAGAACTCGTCGCTCTTATACGTGTACGAATGACAATGATGTAGACAATGGGTTATCCTCATGGATAGGTAGATGTTGTAGGAAAAGGCGAGCGCAAGCTCGGGCAATCTAGAGGTCTGTTCCCTCGATCGCACTCTGTACACTGTCAACTCAGTCCGCAGAACTCCGGTCGTTTTCCAAAAGGCACTTACTCGTCCAGCTCCTTCCCCGTCTATTATTGACCTGGAGGTGCCGCGGCCTCAGCTGCTCTCTGTATCAACCACTCCAACACACCCTGTTCATGCAGCCTCTATCCATAAGGTTTCGCAGCAGAAGGTGGACCCCTTGTCCAATCTGGACCAGCCAATCCTTCTCGTTGATCAGACGTCATCATCCGAGTCTTGGAATGGTGTGGTACCACCTTTGAAATCTGACGGCGAGCCTGCAGCCAGCGATCTTGGCTTCCGCAAGCCAATGGTTTCGATGGGACCCCAGACTAATTTAGCGCGGCCAGATATGAAGTATCCGGACGCCCATCATGCCACGGTGCCATTTTCCCCAGATAGGGATGCAAAAGACCCCCAGTTGCCACATGAAACGCCCCTTCCTTCTATCACTTCTGCGAGTTTCGCGCCGCCGTCATCCGGTAATGTGCCAGGTGACTTTGTCCCCTCTTCTCGAGCCCCGCACCTGCGCGAGATTTTTCTGGTGCCGTGCCTCTTTTATTTTGGATGAAGTGCACCTATTGATGATGATTACGTGCTGCAGACACTTTCACGGAAATCGACAAACCGACCCGTTGAGCTTGCACGCTCATGTTCCTTCCCAGTCGTTCAATGACAGCCCCGTCCTCGGCCTCGCCAACCCTACCTCGACTAAATCGGAGCCTATGGATATCGACCCGCCGACGCTTGACCTCCGTGCCCTCTCACTCAATCGATCACCTGGGCCCAGTAAGGCCTCTTCACATCTATTACTTTGGCGGACGACAACCTATGGACCTCCCTCGCCGCCCCCACCTGCCGCTGTCGTCAATTCAGAAGATGACGATATGGAGGACCTATATGACCCACCCCTGGGGCTCCCATCGCCCTATGCACCACCGCCTCCACCTCCACGCGAACTTCCACGCGAGCCATCTCCGTCCTTAGTGACCAAGCTGCACCAACTCTGTTTTGCTGATAGCAGCCGCATCTCCAGACATCTAATGGCAACGAACCCTGCCTGGCAAGCTGTCAGATGCTCAGAGCTGGATGGTACGATACCATGCAGCTCCACGCTTCGGACGCCATCCTGGCGCCGTTGTATGCCGCCTGCTATCTCGTGCTGATGCCAACTCAGCGATGGTCTGTCCCCTGTCCTGTCTCACTATTGCATACCAACGCTCGTTCTGGAGTCGTGTCCACAAGGCACATGCTTCGCGGGATTGTGGTTGTCGAGGAGTAGGAACCGGCTGGCCCCTGGGCGGACTGTGCCGCGGACAGTGGCGCAGCAAACAAAACGGTGCTGAAGATTAACGCAGGGGCTGTTCCGTCAGTCTCACATGGTAAACTAATCTCGTACGCAGTGTTGTCTCTGTTGGCCTGATCGGTCGGCTGGTCAGGCATAGTGAGTGCTTATATGCGTGACACATGTCGACTGAGGTGTCGAGGCAGCCAGCAAAAAGCTGCGTGACAGCATTCAGATGGTAAAAGTACATCTCAGCCCGTAATGGTCGCTCCAAGGGATCTCGACAGATTCCTCGCCCGGCCTGGGCACCTCGATACGACCAGGGCGGAGGACTTCCATCTCGTCAGCCTTCAACCCCATCATGACAACCTTGTCCAACCTTCCCGGCCCCAGTCCGTCCTGCCGTTCCACGCCGACACCCCACGTAGCTCCACCGGGGCCTGCCCTCTCGTGTAACGCGACCCAGGCATCTACCAGGTCGTTCTCGTCGACCAGCCCTTCGTCCTTGGGGCTGATAGCGTTGAAGTCGCCGGCAATGATGCCGCAGCCGCACCCGGGCTCGCGCACGACGTCGGCCAGCAGCTTTATCTGCTGGGCACGGTAAGGGAGCGTATCACCGAGCGAGTCGAGGTGCACGTTGACGAGACGGAAAACCGTGCCCGGCACAGTTGGGGGTATGATGTCGACGTACAGACCATCCCTCGCGTACTTGCTCGGGAGGGTCACGCGGGAGACGCACCCGAGCATGAACTTTCCCCCTCCCCTGGTGCTGCCGCCTTCCATCTGCGAATCCAGGTCCGAGGCAAAGCGCGCGCTGGACAGCAGCGTCATGGTCGCAAAGGGCACGCCCTCAAACGACGATTGGTCCTCGGCGTCGGTCACCAGAAGGGCAGCGCGCACTCTGGCATTGTCCAGGAGAGAGGCCCGGACGTCAAGCGTAACTTCTTGGAGGAAGATAATGTCTGGAGATTTCTGACCCTCGAGGAGGTGGCTGAGGATGAGGTTGGCGCGTGAGACGGGCCGCGAGGAGAAGGCGTCGATGTTCCATGATACGAGAGAAAGGCTCTGCGTCCGGGAGGTGTCGATGTTCGGTGATGTGGGAGACAGCCTCTGCGCCACTTGGCTCTGTGTGGTTCTCGAGGGTATGGGTCGCCACGTTCGGGCGGAGGGGTTGAAGGCAGAAAGCGTCCGCAAGCGTCTGCTGGTGACCATGGCGGGGGTGTTGGAAAGCGGGAAGCTTCTGGCTGGGCTTTAAGTACTATCCTTGACCCATCCTTCGGACACTTCAAATATCTTCACCAATATGGGCCCAATTGAGCTCAAACTTTGTATATATGCTTTAGTAGATATCCTTATTACAATAGTGGTCTTTTTTTTGTATAAAGTTGTGAAGAAAATGAGATCGAAAAAAGGGCCTCTATCACGCGGCTGACGGATGCCGTGTCAGAGAATCAACTGGCATCTCGCACCATGCTGAGTTTGAATTCGAGCCTTTTTTGGACTGTGACAGTCCGAAAGATGGGTGTGGCCGAAGCATGGGTCCTGACGGCCCGGCGTTCCCGGTGGGGCCCCGACCTGGCTGTCTGCTCTCGTGGCCGTTACTACTGTAGTAGTACTGCTTTACAACACAATATCCCTTCTCCGCAGCATTCGAGAAGGCTGGTTACCAAGTTATGCAAGTGGTGACAAAGCAGCAGGCGGCCCATGTCCCTGTCACTGAGTTGTCTGGGGCCACCTCTTCCCTCTCCACTGAAAAAGCACCCGAGGAAACTCCCGCCAGCCCTCATGAATTGAATCATACATATCCCGTTTGCAGTTACTCTACACCTATACATAATTGAATGTATATAATCCTTCATAGGCCTAGAAACGATGGTGTTGGAGGAACTCAACGCATATCAGACCGTAGAAGGGTTGACGGCAGTATAACTTCCATCAATCACAATTTCCTGGCCATTGGTATAGCATCCCGCTGGGGATGACAGATAGATCACTGTACCGGCGATTTCGCCAGGTCTGTGAAGCATGGGTCAGATGATCCCCAAAATCTGGGTAACGGATGTGAACATACGAGCCAGCTCGCCCAGCTGGAACAGGGAGCAAGCTTTGCGCGACCCGAGCCATTTCTTCTGCTCCCGTAATGGTATCGAACGTCATTTCGGATGCGTACACGCCAGGCGCGATAGAGTTTACGCGGACAGGGATGCCCTTGAGAGCGATCTCAGTCGCGAGCATTTCTGTGAGATGCGTCGCAGCTGCTTTGGAGCTGTTATATGCGAACTTGTCACGAGAGTTAACACAGGCCAATTACGATGTTACATGCGTAGATATGCTCACTTGTCTCTGCTCAATCTTCAGGATCCCACTTATACTGGTAATGTTGACAACGCTAGATATGTAACCTTCGATATCCCGACTACCCTTGTCGAGTAATCCCAGAAAAGCTGTTGTCATGTAATAGATAGAGAATGTATTGATCTTGTAGAGCGAGGTCCATGCGTCGGGGCCATTGTCGTTGAAAAGTGCGTTTCCTATGGTCTCAGCATTGGCGTTCTCTGGCGCCTGGGGATCATTGAGGAATGGTGTAAGAAGTCCCGAGACACCGGCGCTAAGAATGTGAGATTTAAGCCGATGCGTCCATGGGCTAGGTGGACGACCTTTACTTGTTCACGAGGATGTGCAATCTCCCTTCCTTTTCTTCGATGAGAGTCTTTGCCTCGGCGATACTATCACGATTCGAGACATCGAGGGGCAAGCTGGTTTGA
>QLOS01001786.1:0-29554 GCA_003313725.1 Russula sp. MG48 | reverse complement strand
TATCTTGGTCCACCACAAGGTTGCTCTAGAGCAGCCTGCCACACGAACAGACGCACCGTGGATCTACCGCCCCGAAATCAGCTAGGCAGATTCATCAGCAACAAGACATTAAACCAGCCTACCGCCCCTAGCGACCCAACACACAGAACCTCCCAGCATCCCAGCAGCTCTGCCAACATCGTCCAGTCCTCTCACCGCAGAAGAGCCCTCCAAACTAGAAAACGAACCTACCACGACCACGGACTCTCGGCTTCGCCCTCTGACCCCTTCTCTGCTCTCGTCTCGCTCGCAAAAGCGGCCTTTAACGTACCTCTGCCAGAATCAGAAGCTCCTTGCGCTCAGCTCTCGAGCCTCCGTCTATACCCACCTACCGAACTTACCAATGCTTCAAGCTACACCGCATGACCCGAGCACCGGCCCAGCGGCCATGCTGACGTACCATTCAAATCAGGCCCCCTACTTCTCTGGACACATCGACGAATCCATAAAATATTTCCTGCAGGATGGCAAAGAGTTCGCTGACAACTGCCGCTTTACAGAACAACAAAGAGTGGTGAAGATCTTGCGATACGTCCCGGTCTCTCTGCGCGATCTCCGGAAAACTCAGGACGGCTTCGCTATCCGTAACTGGGCCATCTTTCGGCAATCTAGAGTCTACCGCCAGGCCCCCAAACGTACACGCGAACCACCTCTCTCTCGTACCCTCGGAGTGACAGCCGCGGCCAGCCAGAACCCGAAACGTACCGCGCCGCCGCTCCAACTATCAACGACATCCGCAAGAGATCTTACGGTATACTCTACACACGAGCTGCACCTTCCTCCGCATCCGCGATCACCTGCCAAACTCCGTCAGCACCACTGCCCCCGGCCAGACCGTCATGACTTACCCCAAGCTACGCACCTACCGCCACGTTCATTCCCACCGCCAACCCTTCCTCACCCTACCTCAAAATATGCCCGCGCGTCGACGGCTGCGCCTTCTATACGCAACCGACCCACCGCATCCAGGACTGCCCCACCGTCAAGGAGTACATCGACTTCAGACGAGAACTTGTGAAAGACGACCGCCTCCACTTGCCGGACGGAGCACCCATCCCCAACGACGGCACTGGTCGAGGACTGCAGGACAGCGTCGAGTCCTGGCTTGCCGCGCAGTACGCACCTGCCGCCAACGCACCTTAGCAGGCCGCCTACATCCGCGAAGCGCCGCCGCCCGCCGAATTGACCATCGAACCGCGAAGCAACTCCTCCAGCCGCATAGAGGAGATCATAGAAACTAAAATCTTGCAGATTTTTGAAGTCCCCAGCCAGGACGCAGGCAACAAATCTTACAACGATCCACTTGACATTTTCGGAAGTTTTCACGGCCGAAAAGAAAAAGCGAGCAAATAGAATGTTTAAATTGCCTGAGCTGTCGGGCCTCATCAAAGCCACCACTCCCACGTCGCCAAACAACGTGACCCGCAAGACACGATTTGCCAGCGTCTGAATCCTTGCCTTCGACCGCGCCACCTTTCGTAAGTCCACCGGACTCTCACCGTTTTACATAGCCTACTGCATCGAACCGAACTTTCCTTTTGACATCACCCTCACGACCTTCCTCGTCCCCGACCTCACCAAACCGCTCTCAACCGCCGATCTCCTCGCCGCGCGCACCCGCCAGCTCGAACAACGCTCAGAGGATCTCGAGTGCATCCACGAGCGCATTCCCCAAAGCCGCTTCGCCTCCGTCCGCCAGTTCGAGCGCCAGCACGAGAAGGCAATACAGGGCTTCTACCGCAAAACCTGGCGACCTCATGCGAAACTCAAGCATAGAGTTAGACTCCGAACGAAAAACCAAACCACGCTACGTCAGCCCCACGGTCATAATCAGACGGACCCGCAGTGTTACAAGGCTCTAAGACGGGAGAACTTAGTTGCAGTCATAGAAGACGACCACGCCGCGGACGCTCAGAGATCCCTATGACGAAGCTTGACTGGGGACGCTCAAGATTTTGACCCCCCAGGGAGATGTAAGGCGAGACATGCCGCTGCGCTCAGAATGAGACGCTTCGGAGCGCCCGTGACACCTTCCCCTTCTCCAGGTGCAGGTGCATACTAGTTCAAGTTCCCATAACCACGTGCCCGACATCCCTTACACTTCCCCTCTTCGTTTGAGCCTCGGTCGTAATATCTTTGCAGTGCTCACTTGTATATAAGCTACAGTAAGAACCCTGCTGAAGGGCAGTGAAGTAAGGCTATACCATATAGGACATCCTCCTCATGTGTCGACGTGAATCCCTTTCCCCTTCTCTCTCTCTCACTTTTCTGTCTTCGAACTCACACGCGGGCCATAGGTGCCCACTCCAGGATAGTTATCAACCACCGTTAGAGGTGCCAAGGACTCCCCCCCTCCACGAATTAACCTTCTCCTCCAGCTCTTCGCGCTCTGCCGCTGCCGCCATCTCCTCACGTCCTTTCAAGTAATTCCTCACTGTCTCTGCTGGCATCATCATAAACGGATACATCATGAGCGCATCAAAGGCGTCGAAGCCACCGCGCATTCTGCGCCTCTCGTTGAGCCTCTCGAAGCTTCGCTGTCGCACAGATTGTTCACTATAGCTCTCTTCGTCGGCATCGGCCTGATTATGTCGCCGCTCGTCACCTGCACGTGCTGCATTTGTGGGCCCACTGGTGTCAAACACATCCTCCCACTTCTTCAAGACATCATCCATTGCAACACCAAAGTGACATGTCACTGCATTAGCGTAGACGGCATCGAAGAGCACAGTAGGAGGCCATCCAGACATATTGGAAGGGACCTGGATTGCTGAGCCAGAGGGTACGGCGAGTGGCCATGCGGAATCATCGAAGACATGGACTGTAAACCTCTCCGAGTCTTCTACTTGGTCTGCATCTGAATCGATATCAGTTGTGTGCATAGCAAAGTTTGGTGTCTGCCCAGAGAAACTGTCAGCTTCCAACCAAGTGCAGTATCAGATCGAACAAACGCACCCTCAAGAATGCAACATCTCGACCCAAACTACAATGTACACCTACAAAGAGGAACAGACCATTACGAACATCGTTGATGTCATGTACAATGTCGTCATTGCTGATGGAGTCTCGTAATCGGTGGGTGGTGAATGTCTCGATGTACTGCCACCAATGAGATTGTCAGCAAGGATAATGTCATACAACAAATCTCATACCGTGTCTCCCTTGCTGTGGGGAAGAAGATGCACAGCATCACAAGTATCGTGGGGAGCTCCTGTCACCACACACCTCCTTCCATCCCGCTCCGACACATCCGTGAAGAAATCACCCCGACGTGTGCTCGACCAATTAGATGTCACTGCCCTTTCCTTGGAAAGATCGGGATCAGCTGGAAACATGTGGAGCTTCTGTTCGTTGGTGGTGTGATAGTATAGGTCAGTGGATACGGGGGAGAGACCAGAGTTGTAGTCTATTGGAGTGGGATTGGCCAAGTCACGTTCAGCACATAGGTCCCCATGGGCTCCAACAACGATTCCTGTGGCATACCGGATCCACTTGTATGGCTTCAATGAAAATTGCAAGTCGTTGAGTTTGTTGACGGGAAAAGCGAGACATTGGGCCCACGCCCAATTGCTCGGATCAAGATCAAGCTCAGTATTTGGGATGAGCTCTCTGGGGAACTGGGCATGGACACGAATAATGGGTGCAAGATCTTCCATGACTGACTGAGAAAATGTCAGATCAGTGGTCGAGACTCGAGAGGGGCATACGCAGGGGCCTCGGAATCTCGGATTACTGACGTAGAGGTCCCGCACCGGGTTATGTAAGCATTAACCCTAGGGTTTAATCACGTGAGTATCCCTCCACAAACAAGGACAGACTTTGCTTGCAGCCTGAGCGAGGTAACAAGGTAACTTTCCGGTATATAGTTCAGGTTGGTGAAACATGCATATTTGCCACTAGCCACCGGTGTGGAACGCTGGCCATTTCCTCGTGCAGCGTATTAAGTATCTGTCAGCAACCGCCCGCCAGAAATTGATACAGGATGTTTACATCTGCCTTCATTTTGCGTGCCCCTCTTTCCTACACACCTATCTCCCCCCTCTCTAAACTTCTTACCGGGCCTCCGGGGGATCTAGAAACGCACAGCTGGCGACTTTTCCACGCTCTCGATCGGCACTTTATGGCCCACAAGCGTGCGGATGTTATTGATTCCGTATCTATAAAGAGGGTATTTCCGCGTTTAATGCGTGCGATTTGGGGAAGGGGGGTATCAAACTAGTCGATCGGACGCACCTGATCATCGTTGGGCGTTCAAGTGAGATGCCCCATCCGTGCACATGCACGTCCTTGGGGAAACCCATGGGCTCGAGCATCTCAGGACGGAACATGCCGCTGTTTCCCACCTCGACCCACTTGTTTAGCATCGGGTGGAAAGCGAAGATCTCAAGCGACGGCTAGAGAAGTCGTTGACGGGGATAAGAAGCCCGCAAAGGCGGCACGCGTACGTCCGAAGAGCGCGATTGAAGAGCTCACCTCTGTATATGGGTTGTATGCGGGTTTGAAGCGGAGGTTCTCAATGCCCATCTTCCTGAAGAATACACGCATGAAACCTGCAAGCCGGGGGCTTCGTGAGCATGAGGTGTACGTGCACGAAGGCACGCCAGCACGCGCACGAACCAATCAGATCAGCAAGCGTAAGCCCCCGGTCGGCCACAACACCTTCGACCTGATGAAACTCCGCCAGATGCGTCGCGTCCATAGTCTCGTTACGGAACACGCGGTCGATACTGAAAAGCTTGGCAGGACGGAAGCCGTCGCCACCCAGACCTTCCTTACGCCCGACGCGTCCGGATGTCCCTCCCACGTCATACTCCTCGCCATCCTTCGGCACCTCGCCGCGACACCGTGCTGCAAGTTTGTAAAGCATGTGAGCCGAAGATGCAGTTGTATGTGTGCGGAGAAGGAGCTTGTGTGACTCGGCATGGGACCATGGAGCATGGTACCCGACAGAACCATATCCGCCGTGCTCGTGGACTTTGGAGACTCGCTCATAGTAATCACGCGGTGGCGAGAGTGACTTGACCGGATCAGACAGGTAAAAGGTGTCTTGCAATTCGCGGGCCGGGTGCTGCTGTGGGACAAAGAGCGCATCGAAACACCAAAAACCAGACTCGACGAAGGAGGATGTTGGCATCTCAGCAAAGCTGAGCATGAGAAGAGCCAATCAGTTGGGGCATGGGTCCAAGAGTCTGTGCTGACCAACCCCATCTCAAGGAAGATGTTCCGCATCTCCTCCCGCACTTTAAGCAGAGGATGGAGCGCGCCTCCGTTGGGGTATATGCCTTCTGCTTCAAAGTTGTACTTTTTAAAATGCGCAGATTTCCAAGTCCCACTGAAGGGGTATTTTGTATAATTCCCGATGAGGATGCCAGGTATCACGCACGATGTTAGCATATCCACTGTGAGATCAGTCTCTGGCTTCGTGGTTGAGGTGCTGAAATTTGGTCCCTTTTGGACAGTGAACCATTGGCCCTTCCTGCATAGCTGTCAGGTCGAAGAAGCAGAAGCAACTGAAAGTTCCTGACTTTTGAACGATAAGTTTCCGCTTCCTAAGATCGGCGAGGCTTTTCTCGCCAGAGGAAAGAGTACCCGAGGTGTCGATCTCACGGAGTTCTTTCTGGGTCGTGTCTTCTATCGAGGATGCCTTAGGGATCACGAGAGCGATGCATCAGAGGTACGGCGCGGGGCGGAACGCTGCTGACAGACCGCTTTAACAAGCCCGTCACCATCCTTTGCGATCCAACCGTTTTTAAAAGCGCGTCCTTGCCCAACCTTCGCGGCCTCATCGCCGATTAATTTTTTTAGTGCTGCCGGTATTATGGGCGTACCCGCCCCCTTAGCGGGGAGAGCCGCCCAGACGCGGGCTTCGTGAGAACCTTGCAGGGCGATCTGGGCACCTTCGGGAGTGAGGACATGAGAGAGCGTCTCACGGGACTCATATTGAATCATCTACAAGACAGAAGAAGGCTCGGGAGCGGGTGATTACGGGGAACGATAGATCGGGTACCTCTCTGCTGAGGAGGGAGTTGAGGGCGCCGAGGATGGTGATCTGAGACTCGGCATCTGTGGCAGGTGTGGTAGCGCCAGGAAGGGTGAGTTGACGAGTGTCAGATATTGAACCGTGGATATCGAGGCTGTCTAGGAGGAGTTGTTGGATAGGTCCGGCCATGGCGGGATGATGATGATGAAGATGATGAAAGAAGATGAGTCATATTGTGTCGTGATAATCGGATCGCATGATGCTGCTTTGTAAAAAAAACTCAAACCTTGTTGTCCGGCCGGTTACATTCTCTGACTAATCGGTCTTATGAATACAGGCCGCCGGTCTCTGACATAACTGACAACGGTCCCTGTTCTCCAGGGCCTTTATCCCTCTCCGCCTCATCTTAATGGCCTCCCTTTCCCCTCCTCCAATGCGCCATCGCGCTTCCTCTACTACAACCGTTCGTCCTGCTCTTACCATATCCACGCTTGGACCACGCCCCAAAGCCTGTACCCTTTTGAATCCTATACCTGCTACGCCTCCCATGTCAGCTGACTTCCGCAAGGTGTCACCACCCCTCGCCTATCCCTCGAGGCTATCCGCCCTCTTAGACCGATGCTGGGAACTGCTGCGCGCTGATTCTTATCTTCTACCTCATTCAACTTCCACCTCTCCCCGTTCGCCTAGCGAAGATTCCGTTCTCCCAATGTCGAGCGTAACAACTACCTTTGGAGACGATGTAGAGGAAAAATACCCTGTACTCCCTAACCTCACATTATCTCGTTCTTGGTGGCGGAGCGCGCCCTCGGTGTGTTTGTAATATCTTATGCTCTGTCACGCGAGTGCTCATCCCCCCCTCTTCACAGGTTCATTCCTCCATTTTATTTGTAATCACACTGTTCCCAGTGTCGACTGTGCTCGTGGTGATCATCTTCTGCTCCCTCCCATTTACCTTTTCATGGCCCCAAAATTTGGCCGATCTTGCCCATCTCGGGCGTGAACTTCATGGCTATTCCCAAAGCGGCCCTGGGGCACTTGCTCATGTTATCGGGGTCGTCTCCGCTGCAACCATTTGGATGCACGCGTGGTCAGTTCCGGGGAGCGTTCTTTGGGTAAGTCGCATTCCTTCCATTCATTCTCTGAATATTCATGCTCACGCGTAAACGTTGCCGAAAACGAACAGAATGTTCTTGCCGGCGCTCTTTTTTCTCCCCTTTTGGCAACCCTTCTTCTCGCCGTGCTTACGACCATCGGATCAATGCTTGCAACCGTTCTCTCGGCTCCCCTTTCTCCTTTTCTCACCCGCTTTTTCCCGCGGCCCCTGGCATTGGCGCGCAGCGCTTTTGAAGCTGACTCTGGAGCGAGCACCAAGGCCACATCGCCGGCTTGGGTGCGTCTAGCGGTCTTACGGCTGATCGGCATCGTACCCTGGTCGGGTATCAACGTCGCCTGCGGTGTCCTCGGTGTCGGTTTATGGGATTGTTTCCTTGGTACTTTCATTGGCGCCATTCCATGGACTGCGGTCACATGTCAGGTGCGTGTGCTCGGTCCCATCTGATCCGAACCGAATAAAGTCATTGACCTTCCTTGTCGTTCCTAGATCGGCGACATCCTTCAGACATTCGCATCTACTCCTTCACCAAATCCACAAACCATATCATCTGTGCTCACTTCGCCGTCCATTATCATTAAACTCGTGTTCTTGTCATTTTTATCGCTTGCCCCCATCCTTGGCCGCGACCATTTAAAAGCTTGGCTCTCACCAACAATGTCACCCGTGGGTATTGATGGACAGTTCGAGGAACGCGTTTCGCGTTGGATGTGGATCTCAGAATGGCGCACAAAGGTTCGCTTACCGTCACGGCCACGAACTCCCCGCGATCCGGAGCTGGAGTTGGAAACATCTGTGGCTGAGAAGATGCCGATGCAGCAGGAGATTTCATGACTGCTGCATGATATATATTATTTATCTGTTCGCTTTCACGTTTCATACAGCACTCACCCGCGCCGATTTTCTGCATCACTCACGCATCTTACCCGGATGAAAGGCTACGTATAAACTGGTTATATATAAATGGCTTATCTGACCAATGATTCCCCTATCACATCCTAGTCATCTCGTCGTCTTTTGAATACGCATTACCTAGTTAGTTAACACCCTTTACGCACTTAATGACAAGATTACCAATTTTATGCAATTTCGCTCTTCGGCCCGGCTGGAGACCCACAGTATATTCCGCGTTCCGTACTCCGAGGGTCGTGGCGCGCTGGTTCAACTCCTTTTCAGTTCCGATTGTATTGATATTGAAATCGCCTGGGCTCGACGCACGGAAAACATGCCCGAACCATGCTCTATGCCGTATCAGTACCAGATGCTTCACAGCCAAAACAATACATCACCATACATGTTACTCACTAATTCAGATCGGCTGGCCTCACCTTGCTTTGCTTGTGTCCTCGTGTGTGGCAGCCTGCTTCGACCCTTTGAGACTTGTCCACATTTCCCAAACCTGGCGCCTTTCTCTGTGTCCTTTTCTCACGTCCGCACTTTGGGACTGCCCCCCCCTCTTCTGCTTCTTTATATCCTTCCCGCTAATCGTCCTAATTCTGGCTTCTCACCTCCCCGGTTGAGTAGTATTAATCTGCTGATGGCTGCTGCAATCGCCCCCTCCAACTCTCGTGGGATGAGCTGGCGAAAGCCCGTGCCTGCATTCATACCCTCCCCACCAGCTTCGCGTCCAACCTCGAACACTTCATTCACCTTTGCTTCTATGGTTTCAGGAGAAAATGTGGATAAACGACCAACAGCGGGAGCCCCGCTGCCTCCAGTGAGTCGATTTTATCCATTAATCCCCGCGGGCCAGGGCAAACTGACCCTTTTCAAGATGCCGGATAATTGGCGTAGTATGGTTGGAGTTTCTACCCAGGATAGCAAAGAGGACGGCAACCGCTCTCAACGCGTAACAAGCTCCGTGATCCATCAACCAGCACCGGTCTATGTAGTACGTCACCGCTGCTTGGGCGGAGCGGACCTGGTCGCTAAATGACCCTTCTAGGAGTTGGCTCGGACTGCGTCTTCGATGACGGATGATCACCGCTCCCATTCCTCACGGTCCCATCACCTATACAGAGGTACTCTCCCTAAGGCATGTGGACCTTTTCCTGCGCTGTCACGTAGTACGATTGCTTATGATCTGCACAGACCTACCGTCCCCCGACGCCACCGCGCCCATCCGCAAGGCTACCCAAATCAACTGCCGGTCCAAGCACGCTAGAACCGCAAACGTCGATAGGACACCACCGTCCTTACCGGATGGTACGTTTTCCGTTCAGATGGTCTGCCGCTGTGGCCCAATACATCCTCCATTTATCAGATTTTTCCCGACCCGCCATCTCTGACCATGAAAGAATCGTACCAGACGCTGCGCCATTCCCCACCCTCTTCCCTCTGTATGTCCGAAGGCACGCGCGTGCCGGCATCCGTCACCCACAGACCTAGCGTGCAATCTTTGACGTCCTCCGACGACTACACTGTGGTTTCATCTCATGCGGAATTGGGTTCCTGGTATCTTCCCGACGATCTGCAGACAGAATGGAATCTGGGACTAAGGCTTGGCCAACGAAATGACAATAAAACGGTCACTGGACAAGCCGAGTTACCGATGCACTATATACCCGCCTCGCGACTCAGGAAGACGCAGAAGCAGCGGTCATGCTCGGACATGTTATGGAGCGCGATGGCCTACGTTGGTCGGGCCATCACTTCTGTGTTCAAAACGGACCCTGTAGAATCTGGCCCCGCCACCTATTAAATTACTTGGTGTTGAACACTGTGTATCCCGCAATAATTGTTTTTATGGATATACAAGCGCTGTTGTAATTGTAAATTATTAGCAGACGAATATTCACGTGATTTAGTGGTGTATGAGGCGAGGCAGGCGAGACAACAAGAGCAGTACAGTACAGTACAGCCTGAGTACAACAGGCAAACACTGGCAGGCAACAGCCTGGTGCCATCGACAGCGCCAACAAAACAACAGGACAGCTCACATTGATGAGCTACTAATCATCTTCCCGTAACCCTTTCCCAACTTTTTTTGCTATCCGAACATCGTTCAGCCTTTCAGCCTGAGACCATGCCCGAGTCTTCCGCTCAAGGCTCTAAGCGTGCAGTCTACGAGGGCAGCTTTTCTGGAGCTCAGGACCGTCCATACATACCCCACCTCCGCTCGGACCCACCCACGTGTCCTCCGTTGCCCCAGTCGCTGGTTGAGTTCCGCGAACAAGAGGGCCGCGAGTACCGTAAAGCACGTTTACGCGCACTGTGGAAACAGTTACTCACCGCGTTTGACGCTGGGAACACGGACTCCGACGTTACGCCATGCCTTGCGGGGGGCACAGCTCTCACTCCAGAGAGCGCACGGCAGATGCGGAGGTTGTACGAGAGGGAGCTCATGGGCAGCTGCAAGTCCTCGGGCCATATTAGATGGAAGGAGTTTAGGAAGTATGCCGAGGACAAGGAAGCCGGTCAGTCAGTCTCTTCGCACTCGCTCCAAAAATATAAGCTCGGCGGGCGTGGCTCAATGGATGTGATCAAGAACTGTGGCATATCTTCCACAACGAATTAGATTTGGACAGCAATGGTCACCTAGATGCTGAGGAATTGACCGTCGCTCTGCAGAAAGCGGGTGAGCCGTCTTCTTTCTTCTCCGGCGTCCGGACCTTCTCAATTACAAGGTCCTCGCAGGTGTACAAGTGTCCCCGTCGATACTGTCGGACTTTATGATCTCCCTCACTGCATCTCCTCATTCTCACTCCATAAGTTTTCAAGAGTTCCGCGACTTTCTACTGTTACTCCCTCGAAGGGTATCCACCAAAGAGATATACCAGTTCTACGAGGTACGCAAATTCCTCGGTGACGATGGTCGCGGTGCCGTGCGTGTCACCATGGAGGGTACGTTTCTCGCATCACACGTGGTTGGCTCGGCCCATCCCATTTGACGGAATCGTGTCACCCTCGCAGGTGATGTCAGCCTCAGCGCCGAAGACAAACCCCCAGATTACCTTATTTATCGGCCTCCTGCCATCGAGCGTGTGCCTCTGATGGACCACAATCTCCGTCCGAGCGACGTGGAGGATGTCGATGACGATGAGGACGACGACCTCCTGCTCGAGGAGCACCACCACATCGAGGATGACCATCACGGCTGGCTGGGAGGCGCGACTGCGCTCAAGTTTTTGGCAGCTGGAGGCGTCGCGGGAGCAGGTCAGACACTGCACGCATCTACGACAACCCCCCCCATCTAACTAAGCGCTCTTTGACCGCGAATAAGTCTCGCGGACGTCTACAGCTCCGTTCGATCGTTTGAAAATTTTCCTCATAACCAGGCCTCCAGACCTCGGAGGTACTTCACTACACCCAGGTGCAAGCGTGCGGGGCGCCAAGGCGATAATGTCTGCCATCGTGCGAATATACGCGGAGGGTGGCATCGCCGCATTCTGGGTGGGCAATGGGTTGTCGGTCATAAAGATCTTTCCAGAGTCCGCAATCAAGTTCTTGACGTATGAAGCTTCCGTACGTCCCGTCTCGTCGGCGTGGCGGCTAGAGTGCGCCCTCTGAAGAGGATGTTCCACAGAAACGCCTCTTTGCTCAATATGTGGACAATGTAGAAGATGTCCGCGAGATCAGCGGAACGAGTCGCTTCCTGTCAGGAGGCATCGGTGGCATCACAAGTCAACTTAGCGAGTGCCCCTTCGCAATGACGAGAGGCGTTCCATTAACTTTGCAGATAGGCATATACCCCATCGAGACATTGAAAACGCAGATGATGAGCAGTACTGAGGGGAAAAATCGGACGCTTGCTTCGGCTGCAAAGCGGGTCTGGGCATTGGGTGGCTTTAGAGCCTACTATCGTGGGCTAGGGGTGCGTAATTGTTTCCATTCACCTCGCTCCAGTCACTTACTCGTAATAGATCGGCCTGGTTGGTGTATTCCCGCACGTGTCGTTGCTTTCCAGGGAACGCCACACTTGCTCACAGGTTTCTCAGATACTCTGCCATTGATATGAGCACGTTCGAGGCCCTTAAATTGGGCTATCTGCGTTCCACCGGCAAAGACGAGCCGGGCATGCTTGCCTTGCTCGCTTTCGGGAGCATATCTGGAAGTGTGGGCGCCACGATGGTCTATCCATTAAACCTCGTGCGGACGCGACTGCAAGCGTCAGGCTCATCTGGACACCCAGAGCGCTATTCCGGCATAGGGGATGTCATCAGAAAGACGTATACACGAGACGGGTGGCGTGGATTTTACCGTGGATTGGTACCAACCCTAGCCAAGGTGCGTCACTCTGAGTACTTTTGGAGCTGCCGTTCATCATCCCCGCCACGCAGGTCGTTCCCTCCGTTTCAATATCCTATATGGTGTACGAGCAGAGCAAACGAAAGTGAGCGCTCTCTAATCATTTTGGTGGAACTGTTGTGACCTGTATCCTGCAGGTTGGGTGTATAGCCAAAATTATCTTACCACATGTATACTTGCATCTCTTAGATATCGCGCATCATATTGCAGTAATGCACAGACATTCGGTTATGGTTACCTCTGCTTATCACTAGTAGAAGCCGCTGGTGCTGCAGTTCTCATTTACATTTACATTTCTGATGTCAACATCAGTATTTATGATTACCTCAGCTACTCTCGATTCGATTACGCAGCATTCGATATGCCGCGTTCTTCGAGCACCTGTAACTCGACCTTAGATAACGCGGACTCAAGGAATAGTACATCATGGAGTACCATCCCAAGCACCCACAACCCTTTTCATTTTCTGACGCTCTGAGGTTCGACCCTGCCACGATTACCGAAGGTTCTGTTCCCAAATATAATATTCTTTGGGCCTCTGGCTTTAAACTGACCCGTGCGCGAACGAACGACGCCGCACCTCCTCTCTCTCTCTCGGTTATAGAAATTGCGCGTCTGCAGAATTCCTTGCAACATCTGAAGCGTACGCAGGACGAACTTCGCGCGTATAATTCCGACGACGATCCCGAGTTGGCGCAGGCTCTGAAGGAGAATGAGGCAGTCATGTCTGTAACCGCTTTTTCTGTCATCATCATATAACTGCAAAAAAGACCCCCTTCTGACGGTATGGTGTTGTGCCCGATCTGCAGCGCGTCTCAGGAAGAGCGGATCAATATGCTCAACCTCGCACTGATCGACAAGCGCGTGGTCGCGTCCGTTAGCCATTATGAGCTAACGCAGACCCCCGCTGCAGCTGCTCCGCAACCACCAGCGCCTCCTTCGGACGCAGTTATGGACGGATTACATGACGACAATGACGGGGGAATTGTGCTTTAAACGCTCGTACATAATATGTATTATATTTTTTGGCACATATTGCATTCGATGATTTGATGTTTGAAGTTTAGCTTACCTCGACGTGCTCGCTCAACTCACTTCTTTTGATTTCGCGACGAATGGAACGGGACATGTCAACGAAACGGAAAACTAACTTTGAACATCATAGTTCGATTTCAAATAGCTCAGAGTTATGTTACAACAGCCAAGGCAATCACTAGCACGCGAACCAGGAGAAAAGACAGGAGCCAAACCAGGACCAAGACGCGAAGACAGGCAAGAGCAACCACAGGACAAGTAAGCGGTGTTCCCAGAAGTGCGGCGTCGATTTACTTTCGTTTGCGAGCCCGAGGTTTTGGCTGTTCGGGCTGGGCCTGATGGAAGGGAAACCCAGTGATGTTAGATCCGGATTACTCCGACTCACCTTGAGTTCAGAAGTTTGAGGACCTGGCTTTCGGGAGGATTTCTGGTCGTGCATTGAGACTGTCATTACGCTGCACAGGAATAACGTGACAAACCGGACGCCTCTGCGGCCTTGTTACATCACTGCTATTTCCAGACTCTCCGTGCGAAGTCTGAGACAGGGGGCGACCGTGTTTACCCAGCTTGACGACCCGAGATGCATCACTCGCAGGATCCTTAGGGTCGTCTCCTGACGAATCCTGGGCAGGCTTAGAGATGAGCGTCCCACCCTCGCGATTATTTGATGACGCGCTTGGGGCGGTGGCATGTGAAGACTGGGCCCCCTCGTCAGTAGGATCCTCGAGAAGTTCTGACGTCTGCAACAGGTGCGGAGGAGCACAAGTGCTATTGACGACATTCTAGGAAACAATCTATCAATATGAGGACGGGAACGGAGAGCCGCCTACCGCTTTCTCTGCGTCTGTCTCGCTGATTGTTGGTACTGGCGGACTGCTGGAGGCTGCAAATTTGGAGAGATTCAGGATCGACTGTGCATCACTTCGGGCTGCAAACTTGGGATCCTACAAAATGGGGCACACGGTTTAGTGCTTAAGTCTTGATGGACACACCTCGGATTTCAGAAAGCGAGCAAGTCCCTTCTCTAAACTCTTTATCCTGGCTTCTTGCTCTGCAATTTGATTGTCGCGCTGTATGTACGTTTACTCATTTGGAAGGCGGGAATGGAGATAAGTTGCCTACACGCCGCAGCTCGTTTTGTTTGTCCATAATCCGCTTCTCGTGGAAAGACCGCGATTCCTCTAGTAGGCGATTCACGAACGTCTTTTCTTCGACGTTCTGCAGCCCGGGAAATCAGTGACTTCGGGAAAGACGCCGTGGCTACTCACTAAATCATTTGTATCGTAACGTGCACTGATAGTGCTGCTTCTTCCAAGAAGCATGGAATTTTCTGCTTGCAGAGCATGATTTTGCATCGTAAGGTCCTTTACCTGAGTACCCAGTTCGGAAAGTGATGTTTGGATATTCTGTGTTTGCTCCTTTAGTGTCACAAGTTCACGCTGTGCGGTAGTCAGCAAGTCGCGCAAGTCATCTGCTTCTTTAGTGGCGCGTGTCCTTTCTCGGTCCACTTGTAACATTCGCTCCTGGAGTACCTGCATACGAGAATGGCCACCATCACGTTCATCCTTCAACCTTTTTTCGTACTCGCTTCTCGTGACCATGGCACCCTCTTGCTGATTTTCGAGCTGGCGTCTGTATTCTTCAACAGATCTTTGCAAGAAGCCATTCCGCTCTTGAAAGGCGAACACCTCCTGGCGCAGCTTTCCTGTTTCTGCCTCTAACTTGACCTTGAGGTGCCAAGTCAAAAAAAGTACAAGTCTGAAAAAACCGCCTTCTCACGGCAAAAGCCCCCTCAGCGGTAATTAGGCGTTCCTGAGGGCAATGAAGAGATTGTGTTGTGATAACCTAAACAGATCGAGGGTTACCTGTATATCCCCATGACTCTCCCTGGCCAATTTAAGAGATGCCGATTGGTCTTCAAATCGCTCTTGTAGTGCGTGACATCTCATTTGAAGTTGCACCACCCTAGGATTGTGAGCAATTACGTCTGGAGTTTCGCGTTTTAGATGCTCACCGGTCATGCTCTTGCCTGCGCTCATCTGAGATCTGCTGCATTTCGTCTCGAAGTGCCTTTAACTGTGCGTCCCCCGCCGACTTCTCGGTATTCAAACGCTCGATTGTTGCGCTCAGCAAGTTTTCGCGCTCATTCGATGCTTCTCGGATCGTACGAAGAGTGGCATTCTCACTAATGTGATTTGCTAGCTCCTGTTTTCTATCTTCGATCTCACGTTCTAGACTGTGACATCTATGGTAACAATGAGCGACGGCGAGTGAGCGCGTTCCCATCCCTCACCTGCCATTTAATTCGCCAATCGTTTGCAACTGCTCCACCAAACTCTTCCCAAGAGCCACTTGCTCCGAGCGCTCGTCGCTTAACGAGGATAACACTGTAAGGATCCTGGCATGCAATAAATCCTCTGCCCATTGAATGTGATTCACTTGAAAAAGTAGAGACTGACTCGTCCTTCAAAGAAAGGAGGGAAGCAACGCTGCTTTCCCTCTCTTTCAGGAGAGCTTGCAATTCCGCATTCCTGATTACGCTGCTCAGCCAACACCGAAAATACCTTAGCCTTGGCACTTACTCCCGCTGTAGAGCAACCGAAATCAGCGCTTTCTCTTCTGCGTCCAGGGCCAGCTTCTCCGCACTGCATCTCAACCGTTAATGGCAACGAGTCTGAGAGAACTTGCAATCCTACCGTTTCTCTAGTTGAGCTGTATTCTCCTTCGCAAGTGCACATGCTGATAGAACATCAGAGAGCTCTTTCTGAGTGGCATCAAGTTTGGCAGTGCGAGCGGCGATCAATAGGTCTAGGAATGTCTGAGTAACAGTTATCTCAGGCGCATTGCACCAAAATAGCCTCACTGGCATCGTGGAGGTCATCCAAGGCAACCCTTAACGCATTTGTTTGGCTTGAATGAGTACGTTCTGCGTTCTGAATTCGCTCCATTGCTTCGGCGTATTGAGACGTGAAGTCCGTCAACTTGTCATGGAGGAAATCGTTTGCTTTCCGGACTGCCAGCGAGCGTCAAATAAGCGACAATGGAAAATGCAATGATGACTAGCCGTTAGCGCATTCTAATTCGAGATCGCGGACGACCCCTTTCATCTCCGCTGCCTTGGCGAATTCTTCCGCAAGGTATTGAAACTCTGCTCGGCGTCAAGTACAGCCTCAAAGATACAAAGAAATTGATCTGACTCTGTGAACTGTCCCTGATCGTATCTCGTAGCTCGCTAATATCTGGCAGAGCCGATCGTGCTTGTGCAGCAAAAGCAAAAGACTCATTAGATTGTGTCTTGAGTGAGGCGAGCTCCGTGCAAAGTTCCGCGAGTCTGTCCTGTGTGAGACAGCGCTGCAACATGCAACTGACTTGACGTACCTATTCGAGATCGACTCACTTGATCTCTTCGTCATCTGCTTCATATTCTCGAAGCGGGCTAAGACATCTGTGGCCTCTTCCCGACTGGTCGCCAACTCGGCGCGTAAGCGGTCATTTTCGCCTCGCTAATGGTTTGGCTCTGGTAAGTGTACGAGAAAAGGAAGAACCCCCCAGACCTGGCGTTCCAGTTCATCTTTCACAGATCTAAGTTCTTTGAAGCTCTTTCTGATGGAGACAGGAACATCATCTTCGCCCCCTTCTTCAACTTTTGGTGTGATGCTCGAGACCATGCCCGGGCCAGTGGACGTGCGGCGTACTTCCAGTTGGTGCTTCGAGGGTGCTAATATAGAATTCGGAGCCCTTGGGGCCGCAAAGAAGATGTTTTCTACATGAAGCGCATAAGCACTCTTTGCAGGTCTGAGGCTTGTTGAAACCCACCCCTGCCTAAGATTTGTTCGGCGTTTCCAGTTAGCCCTTCAGAGGAACCGTGCTTCTCTCCAGCACCTTTCCACAGAAAATCAGAACTAGAGACTCAAGACGGAGTTTTGTGGCGTGCCTGCCGGACTCATGGAAAATGGGGGTTCTGGTTTCAGTGGGTGCGGGACACGCGAGCCTTCATTCATGTTGCCATAAGGGTGCCGGGAGTTCGCACCTTCAATACTACGCGAGAAGTACCGATGGTTCTTATGGCCTGCATATATGCTACCGTCTTCTGTATCTGCAGGAGGTAACGAGGCGGAGCCATCATCTTGCCTAGCCGTATGAAGTTCAGTCCTTCTCCCGACTGAATGCGGTATATGACTCTTTCCAAAGAAAGACGGGGTACTAGCCCGAGGCCGAGTGGTTGATAGAGACTGCGGCGCTGTATACACGCGAGAAAAGAAAGTGCTATGGGACGACTTGAAGTCCATGGTAGTCGAGAGCAAGAAAGAGACGCGACTGAAACACGTGATGTGAAGTATGCAGTGAGCCCAAATTGAGTGGCAAATGACTGACAATGACTCTTGTCCCTCTCCCTTTGACCCTCGCTCGGGCTCTGGCCGAATTCACGGTGTACTTTAGTTATCGCCAGTGGCTTCTTTGACCCCTTTGCCATGGCTCCCGCTCCTCCAGAAGCTGCCAAACTTTTCCATCCCAAATCTAAGAAGAAGGGTCCAGTCGGAATCTATGGCATGAACCCATCTCGTTCCGCCTCCCCTCAGAAGCAAAAGGCACCTTCCAATCCCTCAACCCCGCCAGCCAGACCGTCACCGAAGCCCGAGCAACAAGCCGTTGCGACTCCTTCACTACCGGAGGGACCGTTCACGGATTATACCCTCGTTTCATCAGCCCTCAATGGTTGGAAGTACGACGTAATGAAGTTTGATTCTCGAAAGCCCGTGGATATCCTCCGATGGGCAACTCCAGTAAAACTGAACCGCAAAGATATACGACGCCCCGATACCACCGTTAGTGGCCCTGAGCCCCCAAAGGCCGTTGGCCCTATGCTGGGTCCAGATGGAAAGCCAGTGATAGGAATGGACGGTAGGATCGTCATGGTCGACGCGGAGGGCAAGCCGATACACGGAGATGGCGCCTCTGGGAGTAGTAAAAGTAAAAACGGAACTGGAACTGGCCCGAAGCGCAAGTTTCAAAAGAAGACCAAGCAGGTCTTCAAAGTACCCGAGGCTACTCGACAGCTGCGAAAGGAAGAGCGCTATCCCTGGGTGATGGAAGATGTAACGGGCACAGAGGTGTGGGTTGGAAAGATGGAGGAAGTCGTGAAGGCTGAGACCCAGGCATTCTTCATGCCCGCCTCTAACAACACATTCAAGTTTGTACCTGCCCACAGGTGGTACAAATTTCAGAAAAAGCCCAACTACCATATTCCCAATCTTGAGGAGGCTGAGTCTCTGGTATGTGAATGTACAGCCGCGTGTCCCCTGTCTTCATCTTTGTCCAGATGGCCATGAGGCAGAGGAACAAGGATCCAGAACGATGGCTTCTGCAGAAACGCGGTGGTCAGGGCCCTTCCGCTGCCACCTCCGCCTTATTGAAGACGGAGCCATCGGATGGCTCTCTCGGAAGCGGCTCAGGTCAGAGCTTAGGTCCTGGAGGCAGGCGGTTACGCACTGTTGTCAACGGCGCTGCTGGGTTATTCGGAGATGACGACGAAGACGATCAATCGCGGAGACGCGATCTCGGGCAGGACGCCGATTATGACGAGGTGCCTTACCATGAAGACTTTGCAGATGACGAGGAAAAAGTTGTTCCAGAAGACCACCAAGAAGATGAACTTGAGAAGGAGATGGAGGTGCGTACCGCGTGTGACGCTGCATTTTGCGAATTGTGCTGACCCCTGTCAGGAACGCTTGCAACGAGAGTATATGAGTGCCAACAAGCAACGGGACGGGGGTATCGATGTGTCAGATGACGAAGACAACGACCCAGCGTTGACCGGAGCAGGAAAGGCGATCAGGAAACTGATGAATAAACACGAGAAGAACGAGGCGTATGAAAGCGACGAGGAGTCTAATCCATACGCGAGCTCAGTGGTATGCTCTGGGCCTGCTGGTTCTGCGAAATTTCTTCTAACTGACGTCACAGGAGGAAGAGGAGGAGGAAGAGCCTATAATTGCTGATGGACCTGCCGTTCAGCAGCAATTTACACCGTCGCGTGCTTCTGCAAGTGACACAGCGTCTTCTCAGACAACACCTGCGCCTTCATCCCGTCCTGCGGCGACATCCACGCCTAACTCCCGTGCTGCTTCACCAAACCCAGGGCATGGAGGACACTTGGTTGTCGCGAAGCGCGCAACGAGTCCGAAAGCCCCGAAGCCACGAGTGTTGCCAAATGGCGTCCGTGCCGGCAGCCCGCTCGTCCTGGTCGCGACCGGCTCGCCGAATGGAACTGACGCACTCCCGGGGCGTGGGGGCAGCCCTGGGCCCTCATCCCTCACCCAGCGTGCACCATCAGACGCCGCAAAACTCGGCAGCAAGCGGAAGGCAGACGAGCCGGACGACGTCGCGTCGGCACCCTCTCCGGTCGCCACGGGAGCCAGCGGCCAGCCTAAACCCAAGAAACGCAGAGCGACCGCAGCGATGCTGGGGCCTGACGGCCAACCCATCGAGCTCGAGGATAGCATGGTCATCGAATGGCTGCGCAATACCCCGAACGCAAAGACGCGCGACTGCATCTCCCATTTCACGCCATATCTCCGCACTGACGAACAGAAAGCCAAATTTACCGCGCTAATCAAGGAGGTCGCGCAGCTCAAGAATGGCATCTTAGTATTGAGGAGTGCATACCGTGGCGGAAGCGGTGTTGGGAGCAAGGCGCCATCTCCGAGTCCTATGGACACGAAATGACGTAGCAGGTGCATTACGCCTTTCACGGACAAGTCGCTCATTTAGCGTCTGTTGCTGGTCTACCGTACCAACTACCTGTAACATTGATCGCCTATGCCTTCCCATTTCCTCTCCCACGACGCAACCCAAATAAAGCATCATCTATCCCGTAATGCTTAATAATACACAAATTCAGCAAGTGTGTGAGTGGGGATACAGAAGTTCGGCGGGCTCGTTTGGCATGTCATGATCATCAGATAAATGATGGTGCGTGCTACACGCGTGGTGGTCCACTTGCGGAAGCCGGGCAAATGAGAGATAGCAACAGAGAGCGAAATTTGTAAATATGCGACGGCCTATCTACTAACGGGAGTCAAATAAATGAAATAGCACCCGAAGCCACGAGAGAGAGGTGATCAGATGAGCCTAGGTCGACGACACATCCGGCTTTGCGCCGGACGTCCCGCTGCTACTTCCGCCCTGCGGCGCGGGGGAAGGGTTGAAGGCGTTCTGCGAGGAGCCTGGGCGCGAATCTGATTGTGGCGGAGGTGCCGGCTGATGGTTGGGAACCTGTGGGGGCTGATGTGGTGGCAGAGCGTGGGCGGCAGGCGGATGCGGAGGATAAGGCACAACGCCGGGTGGAGCTGGCGTATACATGCCAGGGTGAGGGCCACCTGACGCGAACGGCGGAACGCCCGCGCGTATGCTCTCGAGCTCATGGCGTAAGATGTCGATCTCTCGACTCATGTCTTGATGGCCCTGCTTCAGCTGCGCGATAAAGTCAATTGCTGTGCGACAGGATGCACGTCAGCCTTCATTGAACAAGCGCTGGGACAATAAGCGCACCTTTGCTCAGTATCTCCCATTTACTGGCCTTCATCCCACGATCTGCTGGAAGCTGATCTCGTAGCTCGTCAAAGAGGTCTTTCATCTCCTTCCTCCTTTTCCGCTCTGCGAGCTTGTGCGAAACACGTAGCTCGGGGGAGCGTGAGTATGGCGTCATTCCCGCATCCTTTGCCAATGATGATAGAACAGCTGATGAAGATGCGGAGGCAGGACCGCCGGACTCAGTTTCAACAGCAGTCTGCGATGTTGTTGATTCAGCAGCAGTTTCAACGGCACGAGCACGTCCAGCAGATGGTGGCCGCGACCTTGATCTGAGCACCCGAGATACTGTAGGATTTGGGGACATAGTAGAGGGAAGATTGGTAGGGACGGACATGCGGCGCTCAGGGCTGAAGGGACTAGGAGGGACCATGCCAATAGGAGGAACGGGGCTTGGATCGAATGGTCGGCTAGAGCTAGACCCATCACCTTCACTCTGGACAGTTGACGGTTGATCGGGGGAGTGCGTAGAATTCCACGCGAAAGGGGCTGTACCAGGTGGATGGCCGTGCGAAGAGTCTGCAGAATACGAGGGGGATCCATAACTAACGGTGGGGCTGGGAAGAATTGACGATGAAGAGTCACGCCGATCCATACTCCACCACGGGGTGCCCCCGGAAGTTGGACGGGCATCCATAGAATGTCGACGGTCAAAGATATTCGTCTGGCCGACCCGCGTTGTGTCGGCAATGATGGAGCCACGCCGTTTCAACGCGGGGCCCTCCAGGCCAGGGTTAATCGAGGACGGAACACCCGGACCAATGAGCTGCGAGTCAATTTCGTCACCACCTGGTGTTGGCATGTTTCTGTCAGAAGACAGTTTGCGCTTTGTGCCATGAGGCAGAGATGGCGAACTAGAGCCACGCTGCGGAGTCTGTGAGTTTATACTTGTTACTGTCACTTATATTGCCGTACGCGTCAATTGGTTAAGATGTACGAACGATAACACGAGGCCCACCTTCGGTCTGAGTATGGCCGAGAGAAGGTTGTCCAGTCTGGGTAGGTTTGTGCTTTGGGTCACGGGCGTTATGCATGACTGTCAATGCAGTTCGGTAAGGAAAGGCTTGTTCGCGCTCGCAGCAGGAATAACAAGTGCGGAAACTGATAACTCACTGGGATTTGTACCTTCAGACACGTCGATTGAAGCTCTTCGTGAAGATGATTCTGGGCGAAGTCAGAGTTGCGACAGAGGTGAGATACAAGATGCGCACGGGTATGTGAACGGTCGGGAGAGTTGGAACTCCTGTCGGACGGTTTAAACGGGGATGATGGACGAGAATGGGATTGGTTAGACCTCTGGGAAGGGTCGCGTGCGGTGTCGGGGTCGGTGCGAGTGAAGGGAGGACGAGTAGATGGATGTGGATGTCTGGGGGTTAGACTTGGACTCGCGAGAAGAGATGAGTCAGTTGCTGAACCTCGTCTTGGGCTCTGATGGGGGTCGTGAAAGGGTATGATGCGAAGAGATGAAGAATATGGTACCTTGTGAGATGAATCGCCAGAGGTTCGACGGAGATTTAAATGAGATTGGACGACGTCTGAAGGACGGTCGACGCTGTGTGGGAGGAAGGGAGACTGGGTTGTCTTCCCTTCTTTTTCGACCATGGTATAGGTAATGAATCAAATGGGTGAATGGTATACAGAGGACCCTCGGACGCGGTAATAGGTCCAGTCGAGTATACAGTCTACTCGCAACAACGTGGTTTAACACACACTGACCACGTGCAGTCCCCTCCCGTCACGATCACCACGAGCAGCATAGCCCTCCCGCTCTTATTGCCCCTCTCAATTCCTCCGTAGCACTCAGCCATCTCACATCTTCCTTTTGTCTCTTTTGGCTGTTCTGCGTTAGCCGTCCACTCCTTCCCTTCACCCTCTCCGCCGCCCTTTCCATCTCCTTATCCTCCTCTCTCACCATCGCCCCGATCAGAGGCCTGTAATCCAGATATAGCCGAGGAAGGTTCAGCATGCTTTCCAAAGCCGGATCCGTCTTCAATCCCTCCCATAGTCGGTTGCGATACTGATCACCGCTCGGCCACGGCGTTATTTCACGTGTGTCGTCCAGCGGCATGTGGGGAAAACACCGTTCTAGTATGCCTTCGAATGACCTTAACGCCTCGGTGGCCATGTCTATGTCCCGGCAGTAGTACTCCGGGTGCACTGGCATTCTAGGACGCTGCGTGGTTCTCAACACGCTGGGCCCGACTTGGTCGTCTGGATGGTTTTCTGCGATTTCCAAGTCGTGTGGTTGGGAGAGAAGTACGCACGCATCAAGGTGTGATGCCGAGTCCGCGCCCCTGAGCGATTGTAGCAATACGCATAGGTTTCTGCGCTCATCTAGCTCTGGTTCTATTGCCGTAGGTTTTTCGAGGTTGACCCCAAGCGCGAAAATCATATCTGCTGCACTCTCCGCTTGCTGCCCAAGAGATTGATCACCAGAGTCAGCAAGACCTAACTGGCGTTGGCTGATGCATTGGCGTAGGTCAGTCGTGGAGACCTGTCCGTCTGGATAAGGGACCTCTTCCGGCTCCGCGGTTGGTCGACCCTCCAACTGACAGATGGCACCTAACAGCGACAAAGCCAGGGACGTGGGTGGCAAGCTGAAGGTCAGAGTAGCTTGTAGTGGCAGAGTTTCAACAGGGACCAGGGAGGCATCTGTAAGCAATGTCTCGCACAAACACTCCTGTGGTAACTACTAACGGAAGTTATCTCACCATTGCATGTAATGATGACTGGCCTCCTGCACTCCTTGATAAAAGTGACGACGGACGGCCAGAAGCTTGCCTCGTCGGCAAACACAACATCAGCCTCCTCTATGAGAACAACGGACTGTGGATGGATTTCCGCCTCTGAGAGCTTGTCGGAAGTGTTGACACCGTTCTTCGAACGCTGTTTAGTCGGCGACGGAGGCTCTGAACGACAGCGGTGGAACAGCAAAGGCTGAGGCAAGGTATGGTTTTTGCCCACATCTCCGATCAGGTCCTCCAGGTGAGTGCCTCCACGTTTTCCTACGCCAGGATATACTTCAAAAACACTCCAGCCCAGCTCCTCAGCACAAGCATAGACAGCTGCAGTCTTCCCACAGCCAGGCGGACCAACCAAGAGAATAGTGTTCCGAATTTTCCTTCCGAAGGAGATGCCCTGAGGTCCTTGGAGATCCCGCGAACTAGGTAAGGAGCAATCACTGAAGTCTTCATAAACTTCGTGATCTTCGTTGGTATCGTCGTCGTCGTCGTCGTCAACCATCCATCCATCCAAGTCACCCGCCCTCTGCCGCTTTCTTGTAACTTCGCGAACAACTTCCGGGCGCTGTTCTGCACGTTTCCTTTTTTTGTAGTTTTTTTTAGATTTGGTCATCTTGAGGTTAGACGAAGACGCAGTATCGAAATGTAGTCGCAAAGCGTGCATCCATTTCCGCAAATAACAAGCATTCTGCTCGTTACCAAGGATATGCTCTGCTCGACGTGGGCGCCATTTATGGTTCCAATGCTGCTGAGAAGTTTCCTTTACACCTTGTAGCTCAGAAGCAAGTCCAAATATCGAGGATATAGCAGGGTGGAGGTCGCCGTGGCAGTTCAAGACGACACTCGCATCTGCCTGACGTTCAGAGGGGCGAACGCGGCGATGGCATCTGAGGTGCCCGTTTGCGATTTCGTCGGTAGTTGGTATTTGTTTCAATGAGATACATGGACCGGGATCTGGGAGGCATTCACTTGTACCCCGTCGTCGTCGAGCCAAGTCAATAGACCTTGCCTGGACACTCATCGAGGAGTCTCTTACGTGCTGCATAGAAGCATCGGGGAAAGGCGCATCTGGAGATGTCTTGTCCCTCTGCTGCTTTCGCCTTCGGAGAGGCAGAGGTTGGAAAGGAATGTGTGATGAGGATGCGAGTGTTGAACGCGGTAATTCGCGAACGGGTGACCCCTCAATGAGAATGGGCGTGTTTTCCGTTCCTTCATCCAGAGTGAGATCAATGACGTGAGAAGAGTCCCTGCGAGGAGCACTTGGACCAGATGGTGAGGAACTCGGCCCAAATTCAGGAGAGTCTGAGCCAGTGACGAGACCGACATCGATCGGAGAAGAGCCAGCAGCCGAGCTCACGTCATAAGGACTAGGGGGAGGAACGTGTTCCTGGTATAGGGAGCAACTCTCTTGGCTTTGTCCTGTGTACAAAATCAGCGGAAGAAGTACCACCACATGGCAGGCGCACCAGTATTGAAAACGTCTGCAGTGCACTGAGTGCTGGAGTTGGTGTCATGGGGAGAAGGAGCGATGTCATTTATATCACCCGCGCTTTTCGCGGAGAAGGGTTCCCGTGGTTCAAGGGATCCCAAATAACCCTCTTTGCCCGTCTGGTCGATGACAGTTTGTGCCTCTCCGTCGTCCTTCGGATCGTCCGGCCTAGCGAGAGCTGGCGCGGGAGATGGCTTTCTTGTCACCAGAAAATGGTCAAATAAAGTCCCTTGTTTGAGATGCTTCTGAAATGTTGAGCCCAGGAATTTCAAACTCATCAAGCTGTAGACAGGCAGAACTCACCTGACTTGCCCCCTTCCTCTTTCTAGAACCCCGTCTGTCCAGCTCGTTCATTGAACTGTTGGCACCTCGAAACCAAGATGCGATCGAAGGTCAGGGTGCTCGTGTGACGAAACAACGCCTGCAAACTCGGACGCGGGCCGCGTGCGTTTCAAGTTCACGAAGTCGCGTCGTGTCACATCTGTCACGCATCACGTGGCACAACGATTCTCCGCTTTCAAGTCGCCGCTTTCACTTTCAAGTCGTCGCGACACTCGACTCAGAGTACTGTATGGATGTGGATGGTCATCCGGACGATTCTCCATGTGTCTCCCTCGACACATTGCGATGGATATCATCGGAGTACTACGGTGGGTGAACGCGAGAACCACCTCCGTCGAGAGATTGTGAGATACATCTCTTAGTAGGATTAAACGGCGACCATTATGACATCCTCGAATCTCCGCCGTCTCCTGTTGAATTCTCCCGAATTTGCCACATATCGCGACCTGTCCTGATAAAGGGTGAATTTAGTAACCATTATAGAGTCTCCGTGAGACGACATCAATTGCAGGATATACGATTCCCGGCTTGCAGCAGCACTGGTCCAACAAATATCTCATTGACTCCATGGGAGACCGTCCACTTTCGGTCGCCGTTACACCAAATGGGTCAGACTCTGACACTCACATGGAATCATAACACCCTTATGACTCGATGTTTGCCAGGTATGCTGATTCAGTCACTCGTAGCCCTGATGGGAAGTGGTACTTCGCCGAGCCGTACTGTCAAAAGATGACTATGAGATCTCTTCTCTCGAAACTTGGATCACCCAGTGAGAGGCTGAAATAGAACCAGGAATGCAAGCCGATAACCTACCTTCAGGTAGCAACAATCCCCACGAGGACGTCTGTTATCTCCAGTCACAGAATGGCAATCTATTCTCGAGCAGCTACTTCACCTCTGGCGACACAGAGGGTGACTGTGAACTCGCCAATCTGAGGGGTGACGTTCCTGCCGAAATCTCATGGTGCAGCGAAGCATTAGGTGGATGCCCAGACGCAGTCAACCTTTGGATCGGAGACAGCAGGAGCGTCACTAGCATTCACAGTGGTTCGTTCGCCCTTACATCCGTCCTTCTTGTGGACTCCCTTTGACAGCATAATAGATCCATACGAGAATATATACCATGTCGTGAGGGGATCTAAGACATTTTTCCTCCTTCCACCCACTGAAGGCTGGTGCTTGAGAGGTTTGACGTCAGAAGTTCACCCCAATTCTACTTCTGACTCCCGGCGCCGCATCTAGAGCGACTGTATCCTCATGCGCGGTATCAGCGGGAGTCCGAAGACTCACCACTTCTCCTGAAGCCTTCACCTTCTACCGCACCGCCAGTGCGTTGGTCATCAATACTACATCCCGAACGACCCGGATCTCTGCCAGATACGGCGCACCCTATAATTATTGACGTAAAAGCAGGAGAAACACTCTATCTTCCAGCCGGTTGGTGGCACCATGTCCGCCAGTCTGGTCTGTCGATCGCACTTAACTGGTGGTATGATATTGAACCTCAGGGTTCAGCTTGGGTATGGCTGAAACTTCTGCGAGGAACGGCCGTTGCAACAGCCGACGGAGAGGAAGCGGATGAGTAGAGACGTGCGTGGGTCGGATAAAATGTCGAGCTGATATGTATTTTGTTATTCTCGGCAGTTACAGCTCACTCTTCACTGCGTCAAGCTCCTGAAAGAGATCGATAATAAACCTCTTCTACCGCGATATCAAATTTCCAATAGAGCACGTCCTTCATTTCACTTCGGAGGATGACTAGCAATCACAGTAGGCAACACACAACGTGGTGACCAGTCCACCTCCAAGTGTACGCAGCCCAGAACCGCGTGGAAACAGCATTTCTCGCAGCAAGGCCATCTGTATTGAATTTCCCAGATGAGGGGCACAGGCTATTTCGCCGAAACGGAGACTCCAAGCCATGCGGCGTCTAACGCACACACCCTTACCTCCCTTGAACCTTCCGCAGTTCATGCACCTATCACAATAAACGCGTCAAATGGCCGTAGTTTGTAATGCCCTTTCACTAGGGCATCTGGGTCAACATCGGGCCCAATACCGCCCACTTGAGAAATTCCAAGCGACCTACACTCCCAAGGGGAAAAACAAACTCGCCGTTGCGCACACGGTATACGCTTACAACCCACATAGTCGTGCGTACCATCAGATATGAACTTCGGCAGCGCGTGGAGCGTTGCCACTCCCCACGCCGGAACGGCACTCATACAGATCGTCTAGCTTATTTGGGTCGAAGACACGGATGAGACGGGTCGTTTTCTGGTAACAAACCGGTAAACTGGTTGAACGCACTGAGAAAGAAAGTGGTGGATATGCCGACGGTACAGTAGACCGTAGATGAGGAGGGTTGTTGACCAACCATACGGGAATTCCCTCTCTGGGCATCGAGGTGGCCCCTACCGACGGAATCGTACCCACTGCTGCATATGCTAGAGCATGAGGCCAGTAAGTCCGTGGAGACGAGTAATGTATATGAGCGAACACGCTTCCGTGGAGTGAGGTCACTGAGTGGAGCAACTTGGTTACTGTGAGGGCCAAGCCTGAGAGTCGGGGATGGTCACGTGTTCATAACGACTCTGAACGTATCATCGAGCCTCAACCTCTTGGTAACTTCGACCTCGGGACTATGGCCAAGGAAAAGTCCGAAAAGAAGAAGAAGCAGCAGGTTTCTGACGCTCTCCCTCCAGCGGTCGAGGAGGATGTCAAGATGGGAGAAATAGAGGTAAGTAGTGTCTATGCTCGTTCGAGAAGGTAAAGCAACGCAAGAACAAGACAGCGAAATCACCGAAGAAGGAAAAGGATGAGATTGTCATCCCAGTAGAGGATCTCTCACCAATAGCACATCCACTCGCCCAGAAGAAGCTTCTGAAGAAGCTTCAAAAAACAATCAAAAGGGGTGAGTTATCATGATATGCTGGTATCTGGTCAAGGCATCTTACATCCCTCAACAGCTTCAAAAGCACGTCAAGTCAAGCGGGGGGTGAAAGAAGTCGCGAAGGCCATCCGTAAGGGAGAGAAAGGGTGCGTTGTCAATGCTTTCTTGTCTCATGAAGAATACATCGCTGAGCCAGGCATGTAAACAGACTATTGGTTCTTGCTGCCGACATCACACCGATTGACATCATCTCACACCTCCCTGTTTTGAGTGAGGAAGCACAAATTCCGTATATTTTCATTCCATCAAAAGAAGAATTAGGCCATGCAAGCTCTACAAAACGACCAACAAGTTGCGTGATGATATGCCCAGATTCAAAGCGGGGGAATAAAAGTAAAGTAGGAGATGATGAGAAGGAGGATTACAGGGAGCTTTACGACGACTGTTGTAAGGAGGTAGCTAAGCTAGACCAGCGTGTTGTATTTTAGAGTTCCTCACTTTGGTCTCGCGCGCAATTCGGGTCGGGCCCATCCGGCTATTATGATCAAACATAGCGAGTGTAACGCAGGCGGCCATTTTACTCTCACCAAATAACCTAGCCGACACGTCGCACTGTACCACTAAACACTCTTCCACCCCCCACCTTACAAAATCTTTCCCGCCTCACTGTCATGTCTGCTCCAAAAACCAAGTCCTCTGTCAATGGTACCAAAAAATCCAAGGGACCTGCTACCTCAAACAGTTCTGCTCCCGTAGCTAACGTGCCGGCCAAGGCTCCCGTTGCAACCTCGGGCAGACCTGACAAGGCTGCCCATGAGGCTGAACAACAAAAAATAAAGACCGAGATTGACATGTTGCAAGAGAACCTGGTACGTCTAGTCACTTCTGCAGCCTCTAACTATAGTCAACCCAGATAATGCATAGACCGCCGTCAAGGAGAAAATATCTCGGGCCACCAAAGGAGGCCAAGGAAATGAGAGGCGAACCGTTCTTCGGGCTGAGCTCGAGGAACTGCGCTCCCGGCAGTCCGGCAACAAGCTATCTCGCGGCAAAATTTTCGATCAAATCAAGACTCTCCAGG
>QLOS01001778.1:0-15197 GCA_003313725.1 Russula sp. MG48 | reverse complement strand
GCATCTAAATACTAATTACCTTACTCACCTTCCCTGTCTGGCCGTGGCCGAGTCGCGGTCGTCGCGGTGGCTGCATTGCTGCCATCGCCGTGTTCCCGCTGTCGCTGTGGTCGTCGCGGTGGCTGCGTCGCGGTGGCTGCGTTGCTGCTGCCGCCGTCGCCGCCGTCGCTGCCCGCAGCTATAGCCGCCGCCGCCGCCGTTTGCTGCAACTGCCACCGTCGTCACGGTTGGCTCGTTGTCGCCGCTGCCGTCGCCGTTCGAGTCGTGGCTGCCGTTACTGCAGCTTCCGCTGCCAATGTCTGATACCCCCGCTAGGGGCACAAGAAACCATACCTGCAAAATAAAGAACAGTTAGTATTCGTACTTACATCTATACATGTGTGTGTCATGTGTGTTGGTGAAAAGAGTTGACGCGTGGCTCGCACTTCCATATTTGGTTGCGTCACGGCCCGGGTGTGATACAATATAAAAAGCAGCTTAGAGTGCGAGAATGTGCAGTTATCAGGGCAGCGGATACAATGCTATTGTGTAGACAAAAAACCAAAACCAAAAAATTATATACTACTAGAAAAGCCATGGCCCCAGCCGGGCCAAGCCGTGAGCAGGCCGAGGCCGCGGCCCACGTCCCGGCCCGGGGTTTTGCAGGGCCGGGGCCGCCTTGAGCCGGGCCATAGCCGTGGCTTTTGGGCCAAGCCAGGCCGGAACATCACTATCGGGGAGAGCATTGATGAACTCAGTGTAAGCGGGGTTGAGGGGCATGGTGGGGGTTTGAGCGAAAGGGGCCTGTAACTTGCCTCCAACGGATCAACAGGCCCTTAGGCCAGTGGGAAAAGCAGTCCAGATTGAGCCAGTCATGGATCTTAGGTAAGCAGAAAGGAAGGTACCATACACGCAGCCCTATGGCGCGCCCATATACCCTCCTCATTACCCACTGTTTGAATTACTGTAATGTACACATTGTAGAGATGTATAACATACCTGTACTGCCATTGCAGTGAGCATATGTGGCCGACCTAGGTCATCTCTCTTGACCACGGCTGCACCAGTTTTTTTTGGCTTCGCAACCGCTTGAGTGAATGTTCGCTGACTCCTGTTGATTCATGGATTTCTGAGCCACAGACACCCTAGAGGGACATGGAAAGTGCCATCTCTTTGATGTCATCGGATATATGACGGCCGACCATCAGTGGGAGGGAGAGCACTCAAAGGGATGCTCAGTGGGGGGGGAAGATGCCGAGTTGGCGAGTTGGCAGGTGGCAACCGGTATAATACATGATAGACGCTGGGACGCTGGCAGGCAGTGGCAGCAAAGGGGATAGTCATTTGATAACCCCAAATCTGGTATGATAACTAATATCCGAATAATTTCAATTTCATTTAACTATGAACCCAGCTGTCAAATCTTGGAGGTCCACAAAGATAAATATAGGTAAACAAGGGCCACTCTGAAAGGCGCTGTGGAGAGCAGTGGACTCGGAGCCACTAAGCCAACCGCCCCCCTTATTGGATATTAATTGACTTGCCTATAAGTGGACTCCGCTTATCCGTCCTTGCCCACCGTGTAAGGCAGGTCCATTGGGCCGAGGAGTATGGCCAAGTCCATGGTTTGCGTGAAAACAACCTGTGTACCTGGAGTGACCTTGGTGATCTGTTCATTCTGTTGTGATATACTATGCCCTGCCCCGTGATTGGTGAGGGTCCTGGAGTCGGCGCTTCATCTACAACAGCCATTTTTCCCCCGCTCAGACGTCAGTTCCCGTGCAACGTCTTCTGTCCCCAACTTGAAGTGACATGTAGGTGGGTTTGGCTTTCTCTGTGTGGTGTGACACGGTCAAGTGGGACTTACTCAGGCACTTCTGCCGTCGAATTTGAAACCATTTATTTTTGTAGAGTGAAGAAGACGGTGCCAGTGATGAAGCTAACGAAACGACATGTGTTCGTAACAGCCAATAAAGATCGACATCTTGATAGACCATGGAACGTGTGCATGAGAATGTCGGAGAAGTCTCTTGTCGGTTGTCGGCAGTTGGCGAAACAAACCCTGTGACGATCTAAAATCCATCTGCTCGAGCTTGGGGAATAGGTGCCGTAATGTCAGATTATGAGGACGTGAGTCTGGTGTTTCCCTGTTTGTGCTGTGACGAGGTCAGACGGGCTTACTCAGGCGCAGACTCGGTGTCAAAACCATCACTTCGTGTGAAGTGGAGAAGATGGTGACATGATCTAGAAAAGATTCGACGATTCGGTCCTGTTCAGACTACCACTATTGTAAATCTAACTATATGCGCACTACCTAGGCTTTCTAGAAGTGCACAAGCCCGAATTACGCACACACTTTCCCAAGATGGCGAGTAGCCAACTTTTTATTTTCTGATTCGATTTTCTCTCACTGTCTCTAGATTTGGTGGTGTGTCGAGCGGTCCGACCACCACCGAGACAATGGGCCCTGTTACACCGATACCCATTCCACGCTCGCTTCGTTACGCTTCAGAGTACAACGAAAAGTACCTGTCGAATGCTTCAACTTGATAACGGAATCATGTCCCAGGTTTCGCGTCAAGTTGAGAAATGATATCGTTCAAGTAACTGCCAGTGCTTACGATTTTTCTCATTCACATATGACGTAGTCGTAAATACCTTTCGGATCAAGAGTCCAGAATGAGGACAAGCATGCCACTGTAAAGCATTGGGTGTTGAAGAGCATTATACCGTGTAACAAATGCAGATTCTACTGCCATTTCATTGTCAGCTTTCCCAGATCCGATTTTTCTCTCATTGTCCAGTATTCGTATCTCTTCAAAGCTGAGGACACCTTGGCCGCTTGGCGAAAGTGACACTCTCGCTTGGAGGTGCGTCGTCCCTCCGTTACCATCGCATTTTCTACAACCTGAATTACTGTGTAGTTTAGGCCTAGGAAATTCCACCCCGAAAGCTGATTGCGAGATTGCCCGACTCAAATGAGGACGAAACGGGCATTCGCGATTGGAGCGGGACCGTCAAGAGCAAGAACAAGGTGAGAAGGATCGGAGACGAGACCGACAAGCGCAGGAAAGGTTCGAAGGGACATGTACCGAAAAAGAAGGGCCTTGAGGACAGGAACTCAAAGGATGCGAACGCGTCCGGTTCGGCATAGGACGAGCGTCTTGAGACACGGAGCACGCGTTGCCCCTTCTGCTGGACGACCTGCAAGCTAGAGGTGTGTGGGAGGTGCAGCACCTCCTCCTGCCTGTGTGAGGTTTCTTTTTCCTTTCATGTGCTATTAACCTTACAATTTTTCATCACGCCTAGTTCAGAACTGACAAGTACCTGGAGTCAGATGATGGTGGGTTTGGCACGAACATGGACATGGACAGAATAGAGGTTCTTTGTGAGGCTAAACGGCGCACACATCTCTCAGGCCCCCAACGATGCCAGACGCTCAACTTGACGCGCAAAAAGTGCACTGCGGCCTGCATGCGGACATCGAAAAAAGGTACGGTACCATAAACAGTAATTAAATGATGGGTGGGCAACTTTAGAACCGCGCGCCCCTATAGAGTTCTCGTCAACTATCTTGGTCATGCTCGAAATGCTTTGCGGTGTCTAGATGAACCAGGTCCGTACAAACCCCTAAATATTTGTTGAAATTGGAACAACTGTGAATTGATCCCATGACGAAATTCATTTCAAAGAGCCATTCCAAGTTGCATGACAGCTCATACGTAGGCGCTAGAGAAGCACCTAATAACCATATGCTCTGCAGTCACGGACTCACGGTGTCTCGATGAACTTAAACCCTCAAAATTCTTGTGCGCTAAATCGAAATTGGGGTTCAAGTCGAGAACATCCGAGTCTGTGATATTGACCCGATGGCGAATTCGTTTTCGCACAAGATGCACGATGGCTCATAAGCGCTGAAGCAAACGACCAGTGTATGCTCTATGATGTCCGGATAACTCGGGATCAGAACCGCCTCATACATCATCTAGAAGGCGACATTGACACAGAAACCTACCAAACCAGTGTATCTGTTTTGTTATTGGTATCGACCCACAGGCCCGTCGTGTTGGTTGGTCGGCCAAATCCGAGTATTAGCCATCGTGTTGACCCAGAAGAGTCTGTTTAATCATACTAACCCTCAGAAGATCAAGATCTGGGGTTGTCCGTCGAGATTTGGGGGCTAGAATTTGGACCCATGGTGACCGAGACCATTATCTCGCATCATTACTGCGTACAGTATATTCAAATACCCATCTCCATCTCGTCCGTCCATCACTGGCCTTCTATGTCATGATATAAGGGGCCCGCGTTCGGTGGTTGCTGGTCGACCCAACAAGTTTTCTTCCTCAGCCAAAGACATTTACAATCCTAACTGCCTTTCCACAATGTCGCTTCCCCTCTCCAACGCTACCTATCGGATCCGAAACATTGGCTCAAGCGGTGGCAACAAATACCTTACCTTGAAAAGTACTACCATCGGCACGGTCATTGTTGTGGCTGCTGCCATAACTACCAGTGCCTCGACGACGTGTAGCGACGATCCTACGATGCAACAGGTACACTGAATTGTAGTCAAATCTTTCCCATTCTCATACGTTCCTTTAAAAGTGGACTCTCAGGGACCAAGGCTACGGTGGAGACGACATCCAAATGATCACCCTCCAGTCGACGTACAAGAACGATCTGGGTTTTTTTGCCGCAGACAAACAGGTAAGTTCGATGGGCGAGTTGTTTCTTTTTTTACTCTGATCCCTGATGCCTCATCTATCATTGTAGACTAGCGGCCTTGAGGTCAAGTATTCCCAACTGGCTTGGACCGTCAAGTTGGAAGACATTTCAGACGACAATGTCACGTGAGTAATCACACTGCCACTGTTACTAGATTGGAATGTGAATTCAACCGTGCACAGGATTCGCTACACCAAAGGGGGCAAGAATTTGGTGCTGTCCGTTAATAACAATGATAATAGTGTAAGTTGTCACTTTTTCTTGACTGTTATGCCGAAGACTGACAGTACCCCTTAAAATTAAGGCGGAACTCGCTAATCGCGATACATCCGATGCCAAACAGCAATGGAGTTTCGAAGTAGTAACTTAACTTTGGTTCATTACGTTCGAGCGCGTCAGGGTGAATAGTTTTTTTGGGTTGTTTTTTTGTTCATGACTTGTACCAGTAGTACTGATTCATTATAACCTGTTGTTTGCCACACCAATGTAAATTGTTTGCAGTTTTACTTGACTCTGAGTAATAGGGGAATAACAAGTCGTCTTGACCTCTACCATCGTGCATGCGCAATAACTCCTCGAGGGTCAGAGGAGCCAACAAGACGGACCATCACAACGGCGCTGCCCCTTCTCTGGGTTTTAAATTGTCTAAATTGGTCGGCTGAGTGGCAATGAATTGGCGGGTCACTGGTACTCTGACTCTTCGATATCACTTAAGGGCTATTACAGTAATCTCAACTAAGGTAAGTGTGAAGTTGGGGTACATGAGTCCGAAAGCGCAACCACCTCGGGCCCATGTCCCGTATCAGAGAATTGCAACAACAACTGACTCTACTAAGTGGTCAATATATTGGACATTAATTGACCTCACAGTTGACTATAAGTGGACTCTGCTTATCCCATCTTGCCCGTCGTGAGTTGAAGGACGCGAGTTGAAGGACGCGATGCAAGACCAAGACCAGGACCAGTGGTGGCAGGGGAAAACGTTCTTCCAATTCCCAACATAAGAATGCTTTGTACTTCAGCAGCCGTCTCTTTCCCACAGCCTCAACACTGCACAGCCTTATTCTTATTTTATTACCTCGTCGTCGCCGTGTACTGCACCGGTCTGCACGCCATTTAACCCATGGCTGGAGTCATTTCACATTCTGCCTCCACACTCAATCTCGAATCCGTTCAAGCCGCAGCCTTGTCAGCTCTTCAACCTCTTCGCCTCTTCACCGCCCAGAGCCAACTAAGGAGGTACGCTTCCTACTATCTTATCCTACTCAGTCACTGGCAATTCACGTTGTCGACAGTTAAACATATTTACAGCCTCTCAGCGTGGTGATGTAAAACTTATCCGGGACTTCATCGAGTCAGGGCGGGCGAGGGCTGCGGACCGCGGTGAGCAGAACATCACTCCTCTTCACTGGGCGGCCATCAACGCTCAACTCTCCGCATGTCGTTACCTCCTCGAACAAGGTGCGGAAGTAGATGCCCTCGGTGGCGACCTCATCGCTACTCCGATGCAATGGGCGGCCCGTAATGGCCACCTATATGTCATCCAGTTGCTTATCGCCCATGGCGCCGATCCAAATATCAAGGACACAGGGCTACAGCACCCTACACCTTGTCACCCGCTCATCTACTGTGATGCCTCTCTTGTATCTCCTTCACCAGCCCATCTCCATAGACGAGCGTGACGCTGTCGGACACACCGCGCTTATGTGGGCTGCATACCAGGGCAACGCGCTCTCCGTCGAACTACTTCTCAAACATGGCGCGAATCCAAATACCCGGGATGATGCCGGCCTCACGCCTCTACATTGGGCTGTGGTGCGAGGGAATAAGGTTTGTATTCTCCGACTGCTCGAGGAGGGCGCCGAGCTCCATGCGAAGGGTAATGAGGGCCGTACCGTGCGTGATATGGCTGTTGAACTCAAAAGCCTCGGTGCGTGGAAACGCGCCCCGGAAGAAGGCGGGTTCACGGAGGACAGCCCTAAACGGAAGAAACCCCTCAGCGAGGTGCGAGGTGGGTGAATGTCCAAGATGTACTTCAGATGCCCGCACTAACCCCACTTCCCAGCGGAATACCAGGTTTGCTGTATTTTTCATGCCCACTGTCTTCCTTTACATGATGTTTACTACTCTTACCGTCCTCCTGTGGTACACGGGCATGATTCTTGCCATGGCCGAGTTCTTTGCGATGCATCACGTAGGCGTCTCACTGCCATCTACTCGCCGGTCCTTAGTCTCCCCCTTAGATTGTCTCGCGCGTTCTATTGAACAAACCGACATACACCGAGAACGTCACTGCGAGCCCCTACTTTCCGGCATCATATTCGGCTCGATGGTCTGGGTGGCTTACTCTTGGGTAACACGACTACCGCATCGTAGGTTTCCCTCTCTCTAGTATCCGCGCATCTAAGATTTGGCATGTAGCGACCGAGTCGCACGCATTTTCCCACCTTATTTTTGCTCTTTCGTTTGGTCTATGTGCATATAACTTCTTCTGCGCAATGACCCTGGACCCTGGCACTTGCCCGGTGCCAAAAAGCGACGCAGAGCTCAAGTCGGTGCGCAATTTGACTACGCTTAACGGACAGCATATCTCACGTCTCCATAGATCATCGAAATTTTGGCATCCGAAGGACGACTTAACGGACAAACATACAAACATTCTGTAGTGAATCTATTCGAGGTTATTCTATATACATATTGTTGAGTTTCTGTCACAGGCAAGAAAATCTCTACGCTCGAAGCATTGTCGCATTTGCGACAGATGTATTGCGCGTTCTAACCAGTAAGCCGTAACTCTCGTAGCCTGCATGACAGATCTAATCATCTGGTTCAGCCACTGCCCTTGGGTTTGGAATTGCGGTACGTTCTAGAATATACTTGCTTGAACCATGGTTCACACCTCTTCCTAGTTGGTGTCAACAATCACAGACAGTTTATCATTTTCGTGACTGCGCTTGTCATTGGCATAATCATGTTCGGCTATCTCACCTGGGCTTGTGAGCGCGTCTTCTCAGCCGTTTCCCGTCTATTTTACCAGCCTTCTACCAGACTTCTCCTCGCTTACGGATATCCCGTCGCCGTCACCGGTCCGTCTCCTCCCTACTTCCGTGTGTAGCCTTGCAACCACAGACATGTTCCTTTTTTCCGTTGCGGTGTGGTCGACTCGCCAGCTCAACTGGACCGTTGTCCTACTCGCCTCACAATTCCTCCAAATCGCACGCCAAATGACTACGCTCGAAGTGTCCAACCTCGGCCGGTACGGTTTCATGGGTGCGCGTGGTGGTTCGCTCGCGACGCAAATGGGCCACCGCCACCATCACGCTCTTCACGTCGACCCAGATGACGCGCTCGGCGGAGATGCGACGCCAACGGGAACACACACGCACGGCCACGCGCACCGACACGGATCGTCGGGGTGCAGCACGGGCTTCCTGATGCACCTCCTCGACTTCGACCGGTTCACGTCAGGCAAAGCCCGAATGGCCTCGCGCGCGCAGGGCACGCGGCGAACCCGTTCAACGTCGGCGTCGTCGGGAACTGCCGGGACCTTTGGACGCGCGGGCGCGAGCTCGGCGTCGAGTACGAGCGGCTGTACGAGATCCCCGTCGAGGGATTCCGCGCGGAGTAGGCGTGAGCATGAGGAGGCGGAGGAAGGCGGTGGCGGTGGCAGCTGGAAGGGCCAGGGACTGCGGCAGAGCTTGTTGCTTGGCCTTGGGATCGGTGGGCCGAGTGCGCGGGCGGCTCGTGGTGGATACGAACCTGTGAGCCAGAGCCAGGTGTGATTTTTGCAGGACCGCCCGGGAGGACAGTGACTCGCGTTACGGCTTGCGGATTGTTTTTGTAAGACGTAGTAGGTAGGCCGAGTCAGGTGAAGACTGTCTTCTGATCTTACCGCATAATATAGCGATGAGGTGTAAAGTTCTTGAGACGGTGAAAATGGCCACAGGTAGAACGCTTAGAGCTGTTGAAGCACTGTCTGACACTTGATTAGCTACGCACTCTTAGTCCACCACCGGGACTTGTACGATAGGTTATAAGAAATCTCCGTTGCTGACGTCATTGCTATCCAGAAGTCACGGCAGAAGAGACTCGGAATATTAGGCGGAAGCATTCGCAGTGCGTTCACACCTCAATTAGTAGAATACCTTCCCAAAGCTCAAGTAGAGATACAGGGTGGAAATCATTTGACCCATCGGAGTTCGTCCGCGTCGTCCTGTCGGCTGTCCCAGAGCACAGAGACTTATAATAGAATGCTTGCGCTGGTTATCACTGTACTGCGTACTACAAGTATCTCGAAAGGTGGCCTTCCAAGTTTCGGTATGCAATTCCGTGAGCGGCCGATTGACTCAGGCTTAACTAGTAACTCGATGAAACCTCAAGCGATGCTCGTCGGAAACTGAAGGGCAACATACGTCATAGCGACCACCTCCGAGTCGTTTGCATCTCCGTAGCTCTGGCCGCGACTACAGGCGAGTTCGAGAGGAGGAAGGGAGAACTAGGCAACTACGGAGGAAGGGGATGGAGACAAGGGAAAAGGGATTGCGCACACAAGACGACTTTCGAAGCTTTTGAGGACATGCAGAGGGGTTTCGAGAACAAACGGGAGCTCGCGACTATACTGGTTCGCTGCCCCTTCAATTCCACAAACCAGAGACCTTAAGTAAATCGAGAATCGTGGCTACACATGGTCGATGCGAGGTAGTCAAACGTATAGGACAGATGCCGAAGTAATCCTACGAGTCTGGGGGCACGAACACTACGAGTAGTAGAGGGATCGGAAGATAACCCTTGAAGGGCACGAAGCCCGCACAAACTGTAGCAGTACAAGGGAGGGCAGGACGCGGTGTAAAGTATCATGAGCAGGCCACGAATGGTCGGGAAGGTCGGGATGTAGAGTAGTACTAGGCGAACCAAGACATTAAGGAAAAATCGAGACACGAAGTAACGTAAGACATTACTGAGGCGTACAGGAAACAAGCGAGACACGAGGCAGGGCAGAGGGTAGTGGCACGCAGGGTTTGGTGGTACACCAAGGATCCAGGAGCATCGCGGTACTTCCGAAGGCGACGGTTCTGAGGGCAGCGGACCTGCTGGCTTTATAATAGGGAGACTATAAAGAGGGTGGCACGGGAGGTGCTCGCGATCGGGAGATGACCTCTAACACCCTCCGCAAGAACTTCTTGCCATCCGAGGATAACAAATGACTAGAAAGTGGTAAGCATCTCCACTGTATTGTTGATATATGACCCTGCCTGCCCTTCGAGCATATTGCCTAGCAGCACTAAAAGCTCATCGGCGATCGGGCTTGGAAGGGCAAAATCGCCACTTGGAAGGACGCTACCTCGAGTGTGTCGCATAACGACGTCACAAACAACGTCAAGAATAACTTTCCGCGTCCCGGGTGAATGCTTGCATTCCTTCCAGTCGGATGTGATAGTTTTGAGAGTGGCAACGTATAACGGATAGCGAGGCCGATTCGACGGAGATGTGGAAAAATATTTCTCGAGGGCGGGGAAGAAAAGTTCGACAGTAAGCCCGAGTCCACCCCCATCGCGTAAGTCTTGCAAACGAGCGAGTTGCCTTTCCATTGGGCGTCTGGTTGACTGCGGCCTAACGTCAACCTTCTCCAAGGCTTTCTGGACAGCGGGGACCTTTGTATCATGATGCGGCAACATGTCGGTGTCTCCATTGCCCCGGTCGAGTATAAGGAAATATAAGCATCGAAGTTGACGATATGGGAAACCCGATTGGGGTTTGATAAGGGCTGTGAAGAACTCAACAGCTTCGCTGGGGGAGTCAGGGAGGTCTTGAAGAGGGTCATCAAAACTAATACAAGGTAATCGGCAAGTCAATTCATGAGTAGCACGATTGATTTCACAGTTTTCACTGTAGAGAATTGAGACTCTCGTCGAGGTATGTCGCGTCACCATGTTCAATAACATTAATGAACTTCCGCATACGGCCCGGGATGTGAAAGTAGGGTGAAAAACCCGTTAACTCGTTTATCACTTGCCAGAAATGTGGTTCCCAGTTGTTCCTTTCCAGGAATAATGACTTGTATAGGTCCTGTAGACTTTCCCATGCCTCCTCGAAATCCTAGTCAATTTTCATACTATTCTGGAGCGTCTGATCATCGAGGGTGCCATCTTGGTTTTGAAGGTCCGCAATGGTCGACACAGCAGTTCTTGAATACTCCTGTATTGATACGTCATTCAGCGCTACGCGAATTGCCACGATCGAAAGGCATGTCCAGCGTGTGACAAACGATTCGTCCAATCCTGCTGTGGAAAGTTCACGGATATTTTCATTGCTGCCTATGTCGCTAAGCACTGTTTTAATGTTCCCAAACCAGCCTAGATCGGCATTTGCATGGCATACAAGCAATGAGGTAGTTTCCAAACATGCCCGTGTCTGTTTGCGCCACAGCTCGTGGCTTGCAAAGTGGCTACGGTTCTTGCATGTCTCCAACAAGTGAGCTACATGCCTGCCGAGCGAGCGCGTCGTATCATTTCTTTGAACAGCCGTGAGGACGGAATTCGGGTAGTTGAAAGGACGTGGTGGCAGGCGGGACATCCTTGTGACGGGGGCGGAATTATCGGCTCTCCGGACCCTGAGTAAGCGGAAGACAGGACCAAACGGGTAGCGAACAGTGCTGACATGCTGTGGAGTATAGATGGCCGGTGGCATAGAATTATTGGCACTCGTATCCGTGAGCGGTCCCGTTGCGAGTTGATTCCCGTTGGTGTTATTGTCCTCATGTTCCATGGTCTCAAACACCCCTTTCCATACTCCTAAGCCCCATTCAGTATTGAAAGAGCCAGGGATTGCCATCGCAAATGATTCCATTTCAGCGTCTTCTGTCAGATTATTGAACAGCCATTGAACTGCTCTTTCGTCTCGTCCCTTGCGCTCCTCCGTCTCTTCCATCGCAAGTTGCATCTGTCCTTTCGCCATGTTCGAGTTCACCACTTTCGACGATCCGCTCGAACCGATCCTTGTATCTCCGTCCATGTAGTCTCTGGACAATATACCAGATCAGACCCGAGAATGAATTCTGGTATGGTGACTGAGGGTATATGACTGGTGCAAACGTGGTGAAGAGGTAGAACAAGACGGTGATACCGATCGGAATAGTGGTGGTGATAGTAACAGTCGTGTTGATGTCCAATACGAAGTCGACAAGCCCCATAAAGAATAGGAAGAGAGACGCATGGAGTAGACCAGGTACAGCCTCTGCTAGAACGGGCATATACCAGCCCTCGGAGCCGTCATACAGATATTGCCTGAGGCGGGCACTCTTCAATGGGTCACTGTACCGCTGGAAGACGTGCAGATAGTCGCGAACTTACTGCTGGACGAGTATTGCAAGGAGCGCGGCAGAAAGGCCGAAGACGAGGGCCATGAACCAGAAAACGTTCACGTGAACGTCGGATGACAATGGTTTGAAAGTAGGGAAAGGTGGTAGCGGATTGGGAGGAATGGCAACTTGTGGTGCGATTGAGGAAATTTGTTGAGAGATTTGAGCGAGCATCGCGACATTTTGTTGCATGTAGTACGCTGTTTGTTGAGCGGGGCTTGGCTGTAGGTTCTGAATGCTATCGATGATAAATGAAGTGAGAGAAGCAGAAAATAAACCAGCCTACAGGATCGTGAATAGGCGTGATTGAGTATGCGACAGGGATTGAAGTAAGAATATGAACGCACGAATATGAGAACACCGTCCATATAATCTTTTAGGGATTGGATACGTGCTTCATCATGACTCTTAGCTTCCTTCCCATAAAGTGCCCAAAGTGCGTTGGCACTGTTATCAAAGTCCCTTACCATTTGCAGCTGGGGTTCTTGATTAGAACCACTGAAGACAGGAACACCATCGAGGGATGAATCACTAGGTGCTGTCCATTTACGTTGTGTCAGATCATCAAGACACCTCGCCATAAAAAGGATCTACGCACCCGGATCAGAGTCTGCCTCGCCCTGAGTCCGAGCTTGCACCTCAGCAGGGCTCCTGGGAGGTGTTAGCGTATTAATGGGGTGATTTTCACGCGCATCACGCGCAGACTGGTGGATGCCTTTGTCCTGGCTCTCGTTTCTCCCACCTTGCATTCGAAGAAATGTCAGACAGTGCGACTTGGGGACCAACGGCAAATGGGACCGGGACAGTGACGGAAGAGCTTACTTAGAACTGGGGATGTACCTGGCTGGGCTTCGAGGTCGATCTCCCGATCGGCAGAAATTGGGAGTGCGGGAATGAGCGCACCCTCTGTCTCGGATTGGCATGTATATATCTCGTGTATTCTGCTCCCTCCTGCATCGTGGTTGGTTGAGGGAGGGGTCGAAGGTGAACATAGGGGGCACCAGGAGCAGAAGAAACAGTTTCTAGTTGGGCTTCGGGGTCGCTGTCAAGATTGGGCATGGAAAACCGTGAGAAGTTTTGGCCACAAGCGAACTAGTAAGTTACCCACGCCGCCCCGCTCTATACTGTATCAGCGCACTGGCAGTCCGACGTTGACCACTTGCTGGAAAACCTTGAGCGAGCGTACGCTATTCCGTACCATCATCGTACACTTTAGGTTTCTCTCTCCGCCCCTGATATTCCTTCAATTAGTTAGGTTTGGGACCTCTTTCGATACCCAGTAGTATGGTACCCACGGGACAACCCTCCGACAGACACTCACTCCATGAAACATAGCGGTACGATGCTCGGTAGCAGGGGGTTGGCGAAGTGACGAGATGTCTGTGCACAAATAATTTCTTCCGCACGATGACTCTGAACCTCGGCAGTTCCTCGGCGCCAACAATCGACGCTGAGATTTGGTGTGCACACCACAATTTGATTTGACCATACTAAACGGATTGCATATCTCACGTTTCCATGGATCAATGAAGATCTGGTTTTTGTAGGACGACTTAACGGACAAACATTCTGCATACAGTGCTCGGTGAGCGTACTCTGAGCTATTCTATAAATATCGCTGAGTTTCGTCACAGGCAAGAAGTCTTTGTGCTCGACGCATTATCGTATTTTTGACCAATCTCTTTGGGCCTATGAGCGCCTCTTCTCTCTCGTTTCTCGTCAAATTAACCAATCTTCCACCAGACTTCGCTTCTCTTACTGATAACCCTTCACCGTCTCCTTCCTGTCTCCTCCCTGCTTCCATTGCGGTCTGGTTGACTCTCCAGCTCGTCTGGGCCATTGTCCTACTCTCTTCCCACTTTCTTTTTTTCTAAATTGCACGTCAAATGATGCTCTAAGTGTCTAACCTCGATCGGTACGGGCTTCATGGGTGTGCGTGGTGGTTCGCTCGTGACTCAAATGTGCCACTCCCACAATCATGCTCTCCAAGGTGACCCAGACAATGCACTGAGCGGAGATGCGACGCCAACAGGAGCACACACGCTCGCCCACAGCCACACGCACCGACACGGATCGGGATGCAGGACGGGCTTCCTGATCACCTCCTCTAATTTGCCCGGTTCGCGTACGCAAAGCCGCAAACAGCTCCGTGTGCGCACTCCTCCGCTTCCTCGCGCTCACGACTCCGCGTCTCGTGGAATTCATCAGCTAGGATCTCGTGCAGCCGCTTGTATTGCTTGCCAAGCTCGCGCCTTTGCACCCAAAAGTCCCAATGACATCGATATTAGACGCGTGCGCAGGGGTAGATTCGTTCACCGGAAGCCCCAAGGACTAAGGTAGATGCTACTGCTCAGCCTCAGTGTTGGTAGGCCCGGCACGTGGACTTAACTATGGCCCCGTTATGTCTCCAAGTATCATCTTAGCATCATCCGACGTCCGTGATGATACGAACAACCATCGTGCTTGTAATAACACGTGGGAAGTCAAGGCTATTGATCGTGTATGTGCGACAGCACGCAAGGGTGAATTCGAGAAGAGGAGGGGAGGGGAAACTAAGACAACTGCTAAGGCAAGTATGGAGGAAGGGGAGGCAAGGGTGCACACAAGACAACTTTAGAGGCCTTCAAGGGAACGCAGAGGGATTTCGAGAACAAATGAGAGCTTGCGGCTACAGTAGTTCGCTGTCCCTTCGATTCCACAAAACAGAGACCTTGAATACATCGAGAAAGCTACGCGTGGTCGATGCGAGGAAGTCAAACGTATAATTACGGGTGCCGAAGTAATCCTACGAGTCTGCGGGAACGAACACTACCAGTGAAGAAGTGGAAGGGATCAGAAGTGAGATAGATAAGCCCTGAAGGTCATGACGCCCGCGCAAACCGTAGCAGTACAAGGGAAGGATGTAGACAGTAACGGACAACCAACGGACGAGGGATAGTACGAGAACAAGGTATGTAGCGCGAACTGAGATGGGACGCAACATGAAGTAAAGTGAGCAGGCCGTGAAGCGGCGCCAAAGGTGGGGACGGTCGGGACGTAGTGTAGCACGAGGCGAACCAAGACATTAAGAGGAAACCGAAATACGAAGTAACGTAGGACGGTACCGAGGCGCACAGGAAACAAGCGAAACACG